>JAGYYJ010002706.1:0-143220 GCA_019671005.1 Hibiscus mutabilis
TACTTGAATCCCAAATAATGTGTTGACGATGCTGAATGGCAATCCTTGTTGTCAAGGCGTGTGCCTTGGTGCGAAGGCACGGTGCCTGAATCTGTTAGCGCCTCAAGAGCCTCTGAGCTAGGCCCCTTCGATGAGGCAAAACTTTTTGTGCGTAAGCATTCTTGTTATTGAATTTTAAGTTGCAAAAATACCTATGTGCTTGTTTCTCTTTAAAATAATATTATTGTCTATATTAAAAAATGAAAAAGGCCGACTAATCTTCCCGAATGAATAAAAAGGAAATAGGTTCTCTACTTTAGAAATTAAAGTAGGCAAAACATGAATTTGAACCTTTTTATCTTTAAAGCTCACGGAATGAGCTTGTAACAGCTAACGGTGAAGCTCAAAATTGACATTTCTGCTTGTAGAGGTGATAGGTCTACAGGAAATTATTTAACAGAGCAAAAACCTTATTGTAAATATTTTTATTTGTTACCATTATTGTCTTAAATGCTATTTTTCAACAATGCTTTGGTTTGTGACATAGATGCATTTGTGGGTTGTAGCGAATGTCAAAGCCACATTTTTTAAGAAAGGAATTATAGTCAGCAACTCAGCATAATTAGGAGTCATGATGATTATATTTGTAAATCAATTGCGCTTTGATTAATTTGAATTTTGGTGTTTTAAAAAAAGCACTGCAATTTCCATTTCTAATATTTTTTATTGTTGCCATTAAATGGATTTGTGATTTAGGTTTCTTGTATGCTATTTTAGATTTCATTCTCACAATTATTATATTTACATAGAATTTTAGAAATATTTTCTCGCTAATAACCAGTCTCAATGGAGGATTTGTTCATAATTTATTGCATTAGCATTTAGGGCATGGTAATGGTTCTTTTTATTTTGTACAATGAAACTTTAATGTGGTTATAGCATTTCTCAATCTGCTTTTTCTTCTTGATTGTTGGATGGGCTGTTTATGAAGGCTTGTAGCTACTATCTTGAGAAGAAATAAAGTTCAAACCAATCTTTTATGTATTTGAAAGATGTTTAGACATAGGGTTTCCACTTTTACTATCTTGTTATGGGCTGTCTTGGATAAATAACTTAAATTGTGTCTGAATAGTTTCCCAATTTCTAACCATGAATTAGAGGAGACTCTGGTTTGATCATATTGTATATCTTATAATTTAGCAGTTTTTAGATTTTAGCTCAAGTTGTACAGTGTTTACATTTGATATATATGCAGGCATTTAAGTAAAAGGCATTTTAAATGCCCTAAAAGTAAGTGCTGCTGGAGTTATCATTGGTAGCATTTTGCACAAATGGTGTATTCATGTGTAAATAGTGAAGTGGCTCTGGGAATGTATTCTGGTTTTTTCGAAATGTTTCATCCAGTCTATGCTTGTATTATTTTTTCTCTCTCTAAATTTTTATAGTGCTGTTGCATCCGCATCTGCATATCGATAATCATGCTTAAGGTTTAAGCTGCGAGGCTTAAATCTTAAACCTTGAATGGAAAACTTTGTTCCTCTTTGGATTATAATGGTTGGTTGATGATGCTTTTTTGCTCCTCAATTATGTGTCAGACATCTTTAAATTTGTTGAAAATCAGAACCTGCTCATTCTATCTTTGTTACTTTTTAATATTTTAATACTTGGCGGTGTATTTTCATTTTCCTTCTGTACATAATGTTCACGCACATGTGCGCAAGTTGATAGTTGCATATCTCCCTCTTTTCTCTCTTAAAGCTAGTATTCATTTAATTGGGATATCTTAATTGATTACTGTAGTCTGTTTTACAATTTCTTTTGTATAAGGGGAGCAATACTTTTCATTCCCAGCCAAGAGATGCATGCATCATTATTTTCTCCGGATTATTTTTTGAACTAAAGTTAACTTGTGTTCCAGTTGCTTACTACACCCTATGCTTTCTTTTTTTTTTTACAGAGCTTTTGTTGTGCCTGCTGATATTCAAGTGTTTACAAGTGAGACAAAGAGTAAATTGTCTGTTAAGTGTCAGGTTGTTAAAACCAGGTACTTTGTTCAAGCAGTTAACGAAATCTGCGAGGCATTTGATGATTTACATAAAGAGAAGTCCAGTGATTTGAGAGATGAATCTGATAGACCAGCATCTGGCTGTGAGGCTTCATATGCTAATGGTGTTGAGGAGGATGCCGCTAAAGCCAACTTAAAGAATGGAGCTGCATTAGCACCTGGTGAAGAAACCACCAATTTAGGAAAAGGTGAAAGTAATAGCGAACACACAAAGCCTTTAATTTCAGGTCATGCAGATGATAGCTCATCTCCACTTGTGTCTTCTGAGGTAAAAGATAAAATTTCAAGTGGTGAACAAACTAAAAAGGAGGTGTTATCTCCAGAATCTTTAGACGAGCCTTCTCATATAAAGGAGGAATTATCCGATGATAAAATCGCTACAGTCAATTGCACTAAGAAAACATTGAGGGATGATCAGATGTCAAAGAGGATGGCACCTGGGTTAAAGAAAAGAACCGAGCAAGGGCAGAAAAACATTAGTTCAGCTGCAACATTATTGAGGGATGATAAATCTGGTGGTTGTCTTTATCGGTCTGATTTTGAGGAGAAATTGAAGGATAGACTAAAATGCAAAGTCTCTGATGGCTCGGTAAGAAAATTCTCACCAAATGCTTTCAAATCAGATAATAGTCACACTGGTGGTAAAAAGGCAAAGGAATTGCTGAAAAGCAAAAGCAACTTGAAGGCTACTGATGATGTGAAGGATGCTGTGGCCAATCCAAAAGGTGAGACCACTGGCAAGAAAAAAAGGGGTGAAAGTGGACTTGGAAATCCTAAATCGGGAGCAGACGAAGTTTTACATCCTGCCAAAAAGCCAAAGGTTTTAGATATGAAAAACGAGGCTTCCAAGGGATCTCTTGTCAAAAAAATGAAAACTTCTCCAGGCTCTAACAATGTCAATGACAAAGTGGCTAAACAATCAGAGTCGAAGAAACCCACATCTCATGTTTTAGCATTGAAAGCTCCGACATCTGTTATTTCTGATGTTTCCATTGATGAAGCTGTGTTTCCCTTAACAAAGCGCCACCGGCGGGCTTTGGAAGCAATGGTTGATTCTAGTAATTCTGACAATAAAATTAGAAAAAACCCTCCTGAATTAAAGAATGACACTTCAAGTTCTGGTAATGTGAAAATTCCAGCTACCCAATTGCCCAGAAGGCGTAGAGCTGTGTGTCTTTTTGATGATGATGAAGAAGAAGATCCCAAAACCCCACTTCATGGAGGATCTGTCCGGGATGTTAAAGTAACTTCTGTTGTTTCTGCTGCTTCAAGAAGTGTTGATGTAAATCACTCAACTGCTACTGATGCTCAACGTAGTGTTGGAGATTCCAACCAATGTGAGGACAATGGTCCCAAGGAGGCTTCTTCACAATTGGTGAATGATTTTGTGTCACCTATTCAACCACAAACTGTTGAAAGGAGGCCTTCAACTCATGCCTCCATCACTCCTGAAAAATCAGAATCAGAACAGTTGTCCACCAAGGAAGCTAAACCAATCCTGACTTCCCCAAGGAGGTCTCCTCATCTGGCTTCTGCCACAAAACAAGTTGAACAACACAGAACTACTAAAGCCACTGTCAGGGTTTCGGGTAATGGAATTTTGAAAAAGGCTCCACCTGGCTCTGTGAAGGGATCGGGTGTGACTACTGATGGTTCAAAGTCTTCTCAAAATCAGGTTTTGAGTCAAAGATATAGACAAGCTTCTTCCGTAGAGAGACCGAAATCTACTCCAAAAGCAGTTGTGTGTGTAAATGAGACCACTTTTGTTACCAAAACTTCAATGGAGTATGGCTCTGCATTACCCTTATTATTATATTTAATTATTCTTTTTTGTAATTATGTTAATTTTCATTGCATAGTGTAAACTAATGTCTTCTTGTATAGGTTTGACATCTTTAGCGAAGATAGAAGCGGTTTGTTGATTGATTCCAAAAATCCAGATTCTGCTACGTCAATGAAGCATCTTATTGCCGCTGCTCAGGCGAAAAGGAAACAAGCTCACTCTCAACAGTATACTCTAGGAAATCCTAGTTCTGTGTTTCTGTCGATGTCTGAGGTTCATGGGGTGAGCTCCGGTCCTGCAGTCCAGCCTTTTCCCTCTGCGATCAACAATGAAGTGCAGGCTGATGTGCAGGGATTTGTTCATCGAACAAGTATGGTTTCTCCACCAACTCTAGGTCGCCAGTCAGGATCCCAAAATCAGCAGGAAACTGAGGAGATCGAAGAGAGAAGAGCTAGTTCAGGACACATGGCAGCTGGTGGCAGCTCTCTCAGTGGTGGTACTGAGGCGTCTGTTGCTCGAGATGCTTTTGAAGGAATGATAGAGACTTTATCAAGAACTAAAGAAAGTATTGCGCGTGCAACTCGCCTTGCTATTGATTGTGCTAAGTATGGCATTGCAAATGAAGTAAGTTAAATATTATACTTATATTCAGTGCAAGGTGAAATTGTTTGACCCCAAATTTGTATATTATGATTTATAATTTTATTTTAAACTATATGGTAATGATTACATATGATATTATAATCCTCTCGAAGACTGCTTTTTGGATGGAGATTTAGATTTAATAATCTGTATACAGGTCGTTGAACTCCTCATCCGGAAGCTGGAAAGTGAGCCCAGTTTTCATCGTAAAGTTGACCTGTTCTTTCTTGTTGATTCAATCACCCAATGTTCACATAATCAGAAAGGTTGGTTCTCCCTTGATTAGTGATGCATTCAGTTACTCTCTAATCCTGAATTTATGTGGTGCTTTTCCCCCTTGCTGACTGAGTCACATCTTTAGACCTTTGAAGGAGTGCTTCTTCATTTTAACAAGAACACACTTTAAGTGCTGTCTACTTACGTACACACACTGAAATAGTCAATTGTGGTCTATTAATGCAGCAATTAAACAGTTGTGGTTAATGTTTATTTAGGCATTGCTGGTGCTTCATATATCCCTACTGTTCAAACAGCATTGCCCCGTCTCCTTGGTGCAGCTGCTCCACCTGGAGCAAGTGCTCGTGAAAATCGTCGTCAATGTCTGAAGGTATAATATTACTTTTCAAGTAAGAAAGTATTCTTCTGTTCTTTCCTTCCCAACCCACCCTTTCACCCCTCTGAAGGATAAAGGGACCTTTTGTCTATTCTAGGTTTTACGGTTGTGGCTTGAGAGGAAAATTTTACCGGAATCTATTCTGCGGCGTTATATGGAAGACATTGGAGTTTCAAATGATGATACAATCTCAGGGTTTTCCCTCAGGCGCTCGTCTCGATCTGAACGTGCTATAGATGATCCTATAAGAGAGATGGAAGGCATGCTTGTGGATGAGTATGGCAGGTGTGAAACCTCTTTCAACAATTTAAATGAAATTATTATAATGATAATAAATAATATCTACTTGTATCCTATTGAAGATTGGGTTGGTTTCTGTTTCGTTTCAGATATATTTGTAGCCCAACTAAGACCAAATTTACTTATCAACTTGATTTTCAGACTAAAAAAGTAAAACCTTTTGCTTTTCAAACTATGCCAAACCAACTTGGATACCTTTAGCTGATATTAGCTTTGGCCGAATTATCAACACTCCTTCACTATGCCACTGTCATTGATCTGATTGGAATATATTGCTGAGCTACTTTACTTTCTGAGTTTTCTTATGTTGAAGTTTTCTCAAATTACTAAAATTTGAAGTTGTTTCTGAAGTTCTGTTTGTAGCATTTGCATCCCATCTTCTACTTCCTATATTTGTCACTTGAGTGGAACATTAACTCTCTGACACACCAATTTTGTTGATTTTGTAACCAGTAATGCCACGTTTCAGCTGCCTGGCCTTCTGTCTTCAAATGCATTTGAAGATGACGAGGAAGATCTTTCAGATGGTCCTTGCGGAGAAGCTGTTGACGTATCTCCTCTAGAAACAGTTCAGACTTCAGCAGAGTTAGAAGCCTGTGTAGTTACTCCAAGTGACAGGCGTCATTGCATCTTAGAAGATGTGGATGGTGAGCTTGAAATGGAAGATGTTTCTGCACACCAGAAGGATGACAGACCATCATCCGCTAATGATACTCTTGAAAAGGACATGCAACAGCTGGACACTGATAAGAGTGTGGAACCAGGTTTAAATAGCTCCGACGGATCCCCTCCTCTACCAGAGGGTTCCCCACCATTGCCCCCAGATTCTCCTCCTCCCTTGCCACCTTTGCCACCTTCACCACCTCCACCCCCACCTCCATCATCTCCCTTTCCACCACCACCTCCACCTCCTCTAGCCCTACCAACACAGCCACCTCCTCCCCCTTCGCTGCCTTCATGCCCTACTTCAGCCTTCATACCCCAACCACCAGTGTCCACTCATCCTTCAATCCTATCTCAACCCATGGTACCACCCCCGTCATCAATGCAGTCTTCACCGCGGTTGGCATTTCAACCACCTATACATCATGAATTCCGGGGCACACCAAATGTAGGTCTTCTAGATGTTTCTTTGCTTGTTACCGATCATATCAATACCTTTTAATTTATAGAACTTATGCCTTTGTGTGCAGGGTAATCAGATTGTTCAAATGGGTGGAACTGCTCTTCATGGGGGTCATATAGATGTTGCTGGGAAAAGTGAATTGTTTCTGCAGCAATCACCTTGCTTTCAGTCAGGAGCCCGAAATTCTCGAGAACCTTCTGGATATAATTCTTCGAGGCAATTGGAATATGGACACAATGAAATATACTTAAATGCCCAATCCTCTCAACCAAGTCAACAATTTCAACCTGTTAATACAGCCTTTGCGCAAAGGCCTTTACCCCCGAGTCTGCCACAAACTTCATCTAGCCATTTCTCATTCACAAAGTCTTCCATGCCGCCACATCCTCAGCAGTCGTATCCTCCTCAATACTCACTGCCGTCACAACATGATGGCCGCAGGCCATTTGTTGCTGATGAACAGTGGAGAATGCCTTCTGGAGATTATAATACTGATAATCAGTGTGGGTGGATAACAGGAAGAAATCCACCATCTGCGAGTCCATTGTTTGTCCAGGAAGGTATGAATCACCTTGTCCCTAATCCCCTTGAAGCTTTTATGGTTAAAAGATGTATATTTAGGAGCATTAAATTTATCTTCTTTTATCTGATTGTATTGTTCTTACCTGCAAATTTAACTTATTCCCCCTCTATGGCTGTGGCAGCCAGACTAAATAGTGTTGCATGTTGTCATGGAATTTCTTCTGAACAAAGGGACAAAATTCTTAAAAAATGTAGAACATGTCATCATATAATATGAAAGCTATGCTTTATACTGTATCTTCAAGTTTTGTTGGGACTGGTAGTATCCGCTTATTCTCAAAACTATAAATGAGTGGCAATAAGTCTGTTGAAAATGTTGAAGTAATACAATATAGTAAGTCTTATGTATCCATCAGGCTTTGCCTTTGCAGATGGAAACCCTTTTAGAGCTTAATCTTATGCCCATGAATTAGTATCTGAGATGTTCTTCTGATTATATTTCTTCATGCTTATTTCATGTGCTCGATTTCCTCTTTCATATACGGCTTGATGTGCTGATAAGATGTTCCTACATTTTTGTGACACTTCTGTTAATTGTTTGGCAGGTTTCTTTAGACCACCTGTTGAAAGGCCACCTTCTAGTAGTATGGGTTATCCGATTGCTTCCACCAATAATCTACCAGCTGGAGCTCCAAATTCAGGTATTGCAATTTTGTTCTCTCTTTGGTTGATTGTAATTTCCTCCGTTTGCCAGTTAAGGAATCTAGCACCTATTAAACCAGAGAATGACTTCACGGTTTTATCTTTCAGGTCATGGTGTTTCACCCATAATGCCATGTCGACCGGACATGTCTGCTATTAATAGTTGGAGGCCATCTCGAGAATAAGTAAATAGTCTTATTAGGTACTTTGTAAATATTCATATTTGTTAATGAAATCTTTGCCGAGAGCTTTTTATTCTTTTTTTTTCAATACAACATTTGATTTTTGTTGTTGAATTGAATGAAATTTGCTGTTTAAAATTTTTGCCCCTTTTGTTGCAAGAATGGAGAATATTTGTTATTATTTTTGTTTGTTCACACCTAATCTTCTTGCTTAAGTTTACAATTTTTCCCTTCATCTCTAATTTCTGTTATAAAAATAGCACAGCTTATTCTTCAGGCTAGAAGGAATCCTGGACTCATAACCTCTCTGCCTAACCTTTACACTTGATCAATTCCTGCTTAATTTGCTACATTGACTGATTTTTTTTTTTTTGTAGTTGGCTGTGAGATAAGTTCAATCAAATGGCGACTCAACCTATCCTTTACACTTGATCAATTCCTGCTTAATTTGCTACATTTACTGATTTTTTTTTTTTTGTAGTTGGCTGTGAGATAAGTTCAATCAAATGGCGACTCAATTTGTGGACAAAATACAATTATCACATGAAGGCTCTGTTGATAACATGTGGAGGCTCTTGGCAGGATTGTGTATATTGTAATTTTTCCTGACAAATGTATCCCGGAAACATTTGCTTCCGAGTGTAGGCCCATATTTCTGACTTGGTTAGTACACTGTTTCTTAGCTTCTGTAATTATGCCGGCTTCATAAGAAAATTAATTCTTGGTACAAAATTTGAACTCTGGTCCACTTAGTTGTTTTCAGGGCGTTTTGATTGTTTCTGTTATTCAAAAATTGTTCAGTTCTTTTTGTTGAGTAAATTGCTTGTGATACTGGCTTTTGTTTGGAGCCACGTTCACGTAAACACATTTATGTGTTTCTTGATCTTATGTTCAATGATTTTGGTTGTGTTCTATAGGAAGCACAATTGTAATCTGAACGTAGTTTTGACTATGCTGATTTGTTATTTAGATGCAACTTTGGTTTATTGCTAAACATGGTTATCATTTTTATGGCCACTTGGAAGAAGTGTGAACTTTTTTAAGCACTTGATCTGTTTCCAGATTTGTCCTCTCCGCCTGCTTTAAGTGAAGGAGAGAGATTTTAACCATGTATAAAACTTTAAGCAGCAATAATTTAAGATGTGAAAGGCCATTTGCTGGAATGTTTTAGGCATTCTCCTTGTAACTTGTGGTGATCCTAAATGCTGATAAATTGGCATAAGCTCCTGATCTGTCCTCTTTATGTTGCTAGTGGCGGTAGCATAATTTTGGTCTTTTTGTTTCTCTTCTTTCAGGATCATTAATTGAATTGGTAATTCTGGAAGTAGTTCTACTCCGTCTTTTCTTCTTTGACCATGTTTGACTTGTCATGGAAATTAAAATTGAATTTTTACCATTATTGTGTTTATAGAACCTATATATATTTATATATTGTCTTGTTTTAGAGTTTCAGTGCCAAAAAGGTTACGGGTGACGAGATAGAAAACTAAATTGTAATAGATGCTCAAGACTAAAAGGAGGATATTGGTTTGAGAA
Organism: Hibiscus mutabilis; assembly: GCA_019671005.1. Taxonomy (NCBI): domain Eukaryota; kingdom Viridiplantae; phylum Streptophyta; class Magnoliopsida; order Malvales; family Malvaceae; genus Hibiscus; species Hibiscus mutabilis. The sequence continues at coordinate 9,451 of JAGYYJ010002706.1, forward strand.
TTGATAGAATTTTCGGAGTAGTTCTACAGTATGCCACATTTCTTCGACAATGTTCGACTCGAATTGGAAATCAGAAAAATAAAAAAAAATTGTCCCTTCGGATATTTTGTAGCTTTTTTTTTAAAGAAGTTTTTATGTTCAACGATTTTCAGTGCCAAAAAGGTTAAAATTAACATAAAAGGTAGAAAAATAAAGGACAAAGAAAAGGGAAAGAGGGGCAAATGGAATGTAACAATTGGAGTAAGGCGTTCCTTTTCTTGCTGAGGGGCATGCATCTTTACTGTTCATATTTGGAGATTTATATCAGATAAGACTTTTTTTTACACTACTTGGGATATATTCCTTTTAAATCTATGGACTTTGACAGATTTAGCAACTTGTCCTTTACAATAGCAACTTAGGATTTTTTCTGTCCAAGTCTAAAGACTGATGGCTGCATCTAGCAGTTCATATTTGGGTCCATTTAGGAAAAGGAATAATAAATCTTATGCTCTATCTGTTAGTTAGTATGCATAACCGTGTGTTGTAGGAGTTTTAGATAGAGTAGGAGTTGTATGTTATCTTTACTTTATCTTAACTAGTAGTTTGAATTTAAATTTGATCTTTGTAAAGGATAAGAGTCTTATCCTATAGGTTAACTACTTGGTGTTAAACACCTCTATAAGAGTCTATATAATAGACTCCTCTTTCACTAATGAATGATTAACAAATAGAGTACAGTAAAACTCTGTTTCTCACATGGTATCAGTTTAGGAGCCGATCCTATCTCTCGGTTTCTCCTTTGCTTAATTTCCATGGCTTTTTTCGAAACCACCACATCTGAAATTAGTTCCCAAAATAACCCTCGTGCATCTGAATTTTAGATCTCAGATGCCTCTCTTTCTCCAATCACATCCTATAAACTAAATGGGAACAATTACCTTCAACAGTTTTTTGGCCGTCTCACCTCCAAATCTTCCACAACTGCTTTATCAGCTAGTGAAGGTAGAATTTCCTGTTTGGCCACTTCTAATCCTCTATCCTGGATTATAGATTCTGGTGCCTCTGACCATATGACAGGCAACCTTCAACTATTTCGCACCTTTAACCATTGCAACTCTAAAACTTCCATCAAGGTTGCAGATGGGTCTCTGTCCCAAGTAAAAGGAAGTGGCACTACTCAAGTGGGTGATAAATTGGTTTTGCCTAATGTGCTATATGGTCCTAATCTTGCCTGCAACTTGTTATCAGTTAGTAAGTTAGTTCAAGATACTAAATGTGATGCTCACTTTGGAATTAATGGGTGTGTATTTCAGGAACAGGGCTCGAAGAAGGTGATTGGCAGTGCTAGGCTATCCAATGGTCTCTATTATCCTTGATGAATTACCACCTCTGATTTCTTCAGTTTCACGTTGTTTTAAGACTTCATCTTCTTCTTTAAGTAACCCTGATGATTTATGTTGTGGCATCTTAGGCTAGGACATCCAAATTTTGTGTATCTTTCAAAATTGTTTCCCAAGTTATTTAGCAAGAAAAAGCCTCATTCTTTTAATTGTGAAGTATGTCAAATTGCTAAACATACCAGGCAAACATATGCTCCTTCCTCATTTACACCCACATCTCCTTTTTCTATAATCCACAGTGATATTTGGGGTCCATCTAAGGTCAGAAGCTTATCTGGGTCTAGGTGGTTTATTACCTTTATTGATGACTATTCTAGGACTACTTGGATTTTTTTAATGAGGGTTAAAGGCGGAAGTTGCGTCAATTTTCAAAACTTTCTATCAAATGATTGAAAATCAGTTTGACAAACGTATTAAGGTTGTGAGGAGTGATAATGGGAGTGAATACCTTAGTCAATCTCTTGGGTGTTATTTTCGGGAAAAAGGCATTTTCCATCTTATTTCCTGTGTCAACACTCCACAGCAAAATGGAGTTGCCGAAAGAAAAAACAGACATCTACTAGAGGTTACGAGGTCTCTTCTTTTTTCAGCCAAAGCACCTAAATATCTTTGGGGGGAAGCCTTACTTACTGCCACCTACCTTATCAACAGAATGCCCAACAAAACCTTGGGTTTTGCAAAGACTCAATGTAAGTCTTATTCAAACATTTTCCTCACTTTAAATCACTTTGTCATCTGCATTCTTCCTCTTAGGGTATTTGGTCTGCATGACTTTTGTTCATGTGCATGATAAAAATAGAAGTAAGTTGGACCCTAAATTAATCAGGTGTGTGTTTATAAGATATTCCTCTAGTCAAAAGGGTTACAAATGCTATTCTCCTATTTCTAAAAAGACCTATGTCTCTTTTGATGTCACTTTCTTTGAGGATAAACCATATTTTGGGGCTGAACTTTGTGGGGAGAAAAATGAGGAATTTCAGCCCTTTGTTCCTCCACCTTCCATCATTTCTCCTCTACTGGACATTCCTCTCGCACCCTATCCCGAAACCACCGTAACAAAAACACTATGCCGGCAATGTAAATGCACTCTCCTCATACCAACAAATCACCAAGTCCTTGTACAACACCTCTTCCAAAGACCTAGGGTCAGAGCACAAATTTCCCTATACATTGCATTCACAGCCCGTGGCAGATATCAATTTAAGGTGTATACCGAGAGAAGAAGAGCCCCTAATGAATTAAATAACCAGACCTAGCACTTGTCAAGAACCGGACTCAAGTCCCGTTGTCACGAACCCAGGGCTTAAATCGCTCTTCGCCGAGATTGAAGGTAACATTGCTCCTCAAGATTCTAGTGACCTTGGTGACTTTCCTATTGCTATTAGAAAGGGAGTAAGAAAATGTACTATGCACTCAATTAACAAATTTGTTGCCTATGGTAAACTTCAACCCACTTTTAAGGCCTTTACAGCCAGCCTACACAGTGTGCAGATTCCTAAAACAGTTGAGGAGGCCTTGAAGAATCCCAAATGGAAGAAAGCTGTCGAGGAAGAAGTAAGGGCACTTGAGAAAAATGAGACATGGTGTTTGACAGATCTACCAGAGGGAAAGAGGGCTGTTGGATGCAAGTAGGTTTTCACTATCAAGTACAACTCAGATGGGAGCATTGAGAGGTATAAGGCAAGGCTGGTGGCTAAAGGTTTTACACAATCCTATGGGGTGGATTATCAAGAAACCTTTGCACCAGTGGCTAAATTGAATACTATTAGAATCTTAGTGTCCATAGCTGTAAACAAGGATTGGAAATTACACCAACTAGACATTAAAAATGCCTTGCTCAATGGGAGGCTCGAGGAGGAAGTATATATGCAAATACCACCTGGTCTAGAAGGTAAAACAACTAGAAATACAGTGTGCAAACTCAACAAATCACTGTATGGACTTAAGCAATCTCCAAGGGCATGGTTTGAGAGGTTTGCAAAGGCTATGGTAAAGAATGGATTCAAACAAAGTCAAGCTGATCACACCCTGTTCAGAAAGGTTGCAGCAACTGGTAAAATAACCTTATTAATTGTGTAAGTTGATGACATAATTATTACAGGGGATGATAGTAGAGAAATTGAGAATTTGAAGGTTGTTCTTGCCCGAGAATTTGAAACAAAGGACTGGGGAGTCTAAGGTATTTTCTGGGTATGGAAGTAGGAAGGTCAAGAGAAGGTTTAGTCATCAATCAAAGGAAGTACATCCTAGATCTTCTTACAGAAACTGGGATGGTTGGATGCAAGCCACCGAGACACCCATGGACCTGTGGTTGGAGTTCAACAAAGAAGAAGTCTGGTAATCGGTTGACAAAGAACCCTATCAAAGGTTAGTTGGAAAACGATTTATCTTTTCTAACAAGGCCGGACATTGCATACTCAAAGTGAGTGTTATAAGCCAAACACATGAGTGATCCTCGAGAAGAACATTTGGAGGCGATTAATGAATTATGAGGTACTTAAAATTCACACAGTCTTTGGGCTAATTTTCAAGAAAAATCCCAGACAGAACAATGAAGGTATACATGATTCAAGTCGGGCGGGAGAGCTCACCGATAGAAGGTCGGTTAGTGGATATTGTGCTTATGTTTGGGGCAACTTGGTTACTTGGAGAAGCAAAAAGCGGTGTGGTGTCAAGGAGTAGTCTTTGAGGCGGGATTTAGAGCATTAGCTCTTGGAATATGTGAAGGAATGTGGATAAAGAGGCTTCTCAAAGAGCTGGAGTTGGATGAAAAGATTGAGTTCGAGATCTATAGTGATGACCAGTCAAGAATGAGTATTGCTAAGAATCCAAAGTGCAACATGACAGAACCAAACAAATTGAAATAGATAGGCACTTTATCTATGAGAAAGTGAATGGTGGTATTGCACAGCTAAACTATATTCCTACTAGAAGCCAGATAGCTGACATCTTTACTAAGGTACTTCCAAGAGTTATTTTTGATGAGTTCACATCCAAACTGGGTATATACAACATATACACAGTTTGAGGGGGAGTGTTAGTTAGTATGCATAATCGTGTGTTGTAGGAGTTTTAGATAGAGTAGGAGTTGTATGTTATCTTTACTTTATCTTAACTAGTAGTTTGAATTTAAATTTGATCTTTGTAAAGGATAAGAGTCTTATCCTATAGGTTAACTACTTGGTGTTAAACACCTCTGTAAAAGTCTATATAATAGACTCCTCTTTCACTAATGAATGATAACAAATAGAGTACAGTAAAACTCTGTTTCTCACACTATCTTCCCACGTTGCCGTTGAAATGAAAAAACTTGTACATGTAGTTGTAGTGTTAGTTGGTGGTTGCTTTGTATTTGATGCTTGTTTGGATGAGCATGTTTTTTTTGGAAATTCTTGAGCTTTCTCTACTATTCATCAACCAAGTCCCGTCTTGACAAGATTTGCATCTTATACTGCGAGCCAGTTTTAATATTATGGCTTCCTAATCTTTACGTTATTTATTTAGTTCTCTAATGGAGTTAGGAAAGAAAGAAGAATTAATATGTTTGCCCCTCACCTATCTTTCAAAATATTATAAATATTGCAGCTACTTTTTTGTTGCAATTGATCGCAAATATATAGATATTGTAATAGCTGCGTAGAACTATCATGTGTGGTTTGTATATTTCAGCAATGTTTTTCCCTTCTACTCTTTGTACATATGTTATTCAAAGGAATCAGGTCTTGGGAATTTTTACTTATAGGTTTTCATATGATCCTTTTCCCATTTTTTCTCTTTGTTATTAGTGTCATTGTTAGCTGTGGTGAATAGGCAGTGGAGGCATAGGAAGGAGTTACACAGTTTATATTGGCAGGTGCAACTGTATGGTTAAATTTGGTTGTTTATCCTTAATGACATTCAACTGTATGGTTACCTTTCCAGCTTGAGGTCCTTAAGGATTTACAATTGTTCTAATAATCACAGTTTACCTCAGGCCGTTTTGAACAGTGTACTATAGTCTTTCATATAGAAACTAATGAGGAAGTGTTTCAGAGTTGTTACAGTTTTCTGGACTTGCACATTATGCAAAATTTTAAGCAGATGATTCAAATGGTGATTAAGTAAACATGCTGGTGCATGGCAATTGGTCTTTTGATAGAACCAAATTGGAGTTCAGTGGTCTTTTTGGTGCTTAAGTTGTTAACTCGGATCGGATGTATATCATAGAATGCTTGCTGCTTTAAATTATTGACGAGGGAACGTTTATTGTTTGATTGTATTGCAACAGGATCTAGTATGATCAGGGAGGAGTATTTAAAGGTCAAAAGTTTGGTGTTATCTGTGGGTGAAATGCAAGGAACAATGGTTGTTGAATGTGCAATGAAATATGGTAAATTAGATTTGGATCATAGACTCTCAACTTGCAGACTCTGCACGACAACAGTGAATTTGATCTTCAGCTAGAAATTATTTTTTTGCCGATTACGGTCTTAAAGAAGATGTTGCTGGGCGTCTGATAGTGATAAAATAAAATACTTGAAAGAAAACTTTTTGACCAAACAAAATAGGACTTCTTGAATTTTCAGTTAACCTGGAATTGGTAAATCACCCTTAGCCTATATGATTCTAACAATTCTTTTCCTTTTGATTGCTAGGTAGAGGAAACTCAAAGTTTTAACCTTTTGAGCTGAGGGGCTAATAGCAGTTCTGCTACTCGCTAAACTTAAAAATTAGAAGAACTGAATAAAATAAAATCTGATATATCTCAGTGCAAACTAACTTCAAAGACTATAGCCATTACCCTTCATCGATCTTTGAATCAATTATTCTACTTTTGAAACGAGGTTGACCACCCTTTCCTTTCACTTTTTTGTTAAAATGTTGATAAACAAAACTCGAGATTTGCTAGTAAGTAATCATTTTGTGCTGATGATTCGTTGATTGTTCATGTATACTCTACCTGCACTTTGTTTGGAGGTAAGTGCCCCCCCCCCTCCATCTTTAAATTAAGATGGCATGCGTAACTAAGACAAAGTGATACTGCTTTCACTGTTATCTCCCGGTACATGCAGGAGAAGGTTCCCAGGATTGATTTGCCTCTTATTTTAGTGAATTATAGTAATATAAACGCGTAATTGGATCTTTCAAGTTGGGGAAGTCTCTGTTTGTGTTGGACCTAGGACCAATGCAACATCTACGATATTTTGACAGATTAAAATTGAGGTGTCAGTTGGCAAATCAGCTTGTAAGTTTTGATTTGAGGTTGAAGAAAAGATGTGAGAGTTTAGTGCAAGGAATTTACCTGTGAATTGCATTGTGTACCCTAAACCATTTATCCTTCGTTATTTTTGCTTGATTGTCAATTATTACCTTTTTCGTTTTCCTTTTATGGGTTTGTTTTCATTTTTTATTTGATATCAATGTCTTGATCCATGGCTATATAGCTTGGAGTAAATTGAGCTTTGCAATAATTATTATTTTCTAATTATTGATCTTAGCATAGGAGGATGCAGTATGAATTTTTCCAACCCGGTTTAGTGACAATCTATGAACTTTAGCCAACTATGTGATTGCTATTTTTTCTATGTTTTCCAGTCAATAAAAGAAAATTGAGTTGAGAATAATGTGGTCATTACTTGTATGTCACAGGTTTTGAAAATCGTATAATCTGAAATATCTCTAGTTATGGTGTTGCAACTCGATATCCATCAATGTTGACACGTCCTAAGCACAGAGCAAACAACCCCAAAATGTCGAGGTAAATATTTGACATGGATTCTTGAGCCTAGACAATGCTTGGAATTTTTTTAATTTAGTTGGACACAAGTAGTTCACACAAGTATGCTTCTGTCAATTGTAGGCAGTTAGAAAAATACTTGAAAATTTTTGGCTAAAACATCTGTATTTATGAGGTATCATGTACTATTATGTACAACACACATAAAATGTTGCATTGTACCTTGAGTTCTGTTCCTTGTATTCACTTTTGTTTTCTAGTCAATTCATTAAATTCCTGTAGTTTTGCTGGGGCCAATGATCTATGGAACTGATTTTCATAAATTGTTTCCAACCACCTTTCCCTTCCCCCTTGCACAATTCTTAACCTGAAGTTGCACCATAAATTGCATACTCGGACAAATACGGATGCTCCGTGTTGCTTGTACAATTCGGACGGACAATACGGATTCTTATCCTCAGAAGGTTGCATCATCATAAACGTGTCCTATACTGGTATATTCATCATTTTAAAATCTTTTTCCCCTGTATTTAATGAGTTTGGGTGAGTTATACATCAAAAATGAATTTGTATTTGACGTTGGTGTTGGATACTGGTATTCAAAGAATGGGCAGGATGTAGTTTTTTATAGCTTTAGAAAGATTACTTTTGTCGTTGATCTAAATATACAAGGAAGCAGTAGTTTTCTCACGAAAAATCATGTGGCATCAGGCAGCTGTGTTTATAAATGAAAAGATGCATTCGTCAAGCATACACACAAGTATAGCTACTAATCAATACGTACAATTAAATATTTTGGTAGTTTGTATTAGTACATCATTTTTGGCATGAGTTGCTACTGCAATTTGACCATCTTTTTTTTACACCAAAGCTTCGAATCCCATTTACACTGTAAGGAGCTCATAATCATGGTTTTCGACGCGGTAACCAATTTGTTTTTAGTTTTCAAGTATCTATAAATTGTAACGATTGGACACACCTCAGAAGCTCCTTCAAATTAGCTAATATGTGTTGCGGACCTAAACTATCAGCACCGATGAAGTTCAAAAGCTGCTCGATGTCCTGGAAACAAGAGCAAGAAAGACGATGAATTCATTGTGAATGGCTTCAACTCGGGAAAAGATGAACCCCAATGCAAGTGAGTAAGCAGTGTAAAGTTATTACGTTAATGTATGGTACTATTGAAAACTCACCTTGCTTAACAAGAATGCAGCGTATGCAGCTCTTCTTGTGTCTTGACCTAAAAACAGTGGAAATTCTACAGGCTTTACAGCTACAGAGAGCATTGTATTCCATGACAAATCCGAAGCTGTTGGCTCTACTGGAGGTACATGGTCATTAACATACGAGCGGAAACGACCCAGGCGCAACTGATAACGCAAGGAAACTCGTAAACATGAAGCAATTACGGAAACAACCTGTAAACAAGGAGGGCAAAAGAAAGAAGCAAGCTATATGAAACTGCACGAGATTACTTCGATCCTAGCAATATAAAATAACATCATGTTCATTTTTCAAGCAACAGAGGATTGCAGCTTGATGCTATCATGGAACAATTTCAATAATAAATGAGGATTTTTTATTAAGCAAAGACAAACTCACACGTGCAACATATCCCAAGGCGGTTGCGGATTTCTGAACCCCTTTTGTCTGTTAAAAAAAACTTGTCTTCGTGAAAGGAAGCACGGTGAGATGCAGACTCAATATCATCAAGGTTCCGTGATTAACGGGCTTAGATACAGAAGAATTCCCTGATGAAGATAACGACAAAAGGAACTTAAAATCTTCACCCAGCACCATTTTGGAAGTCAAAATCATAAACAAATGTGTAACAATGAAGGTTAAAATATGCCAAAAACCCATAAACTTAAATATCCAACTCAAGCTTTCCAGCAGGCGAGACAAATGCCAATACTAGCTCTTTATAGCAGGATTTTCGTAACCAATAGCCAGTTTATGGATATCAGATATCGGAAGATCAGGCCCTTAACTTCTTTAAGTGTTAAGAAAAACAATACATTTAATACACATTACCTAGTTTACTACTGCTTGGATATGATTCAAGTTCTTGAGCTTGTGCGGGTCCAACCAAGATCTTTACAGGATAGAGCAAAGAAACTTGTGATATCTTATATTGCTGCAATGCTCGCCTGCTCGGAGTTTCCTCTGAAGCTTTTTTAGCTTAATATAACCCCTATCTTCATAGAGATTCTATTTGATTCCTGGGATAAAAACATCAGCTGATTAATCATGCCATCAATGGATGCTATTAGACGACTACATGGAAAAGGAAGGAAAGAAAAAGTAGGGCAAGAAGGGGATGATCAACGACTATTCAAAGGAATTTATAGGATGAGACTCCTTGCATTGGAGAGGCGACTATCTATCATCTAAAGCTGAATGAGGAAAATAATTGTAAAATACCATAAATTTCAACCTTCCTCAAGACATGAAATGAAGATAATTGACATTCGAGTTAAGACAAATACTTCACCTGCAATCGCTTCCTTGCTACAGAAAGAGAGGTACCGGCAGCCACTAATGACCTCACTTCAGTACTAAGCATTTCCTCCTGTTTTTTAGCATCCTCCTTAGCAACCTTGCAACGCATCGACATGTTTTCCACCATCAATTTTCTCGCCAAGAGTCTCTCACGCATTTCCTTGAGTTCATTCATTCGATTCAATGACTCAGTTTTAACCAGCGAGAATGTTCCCACCCGCTAAACAGCAGGCTAATTAATTAGGTCCAAAACATCCCACACACCCATGCACACAAAACTATCAATTTGCAAATTTCAGCAGGCACTTCGAGAGTGATATGGCTTCGTTTTTATTGATATGTTCAAAATATAATACAAATCAATTTAAAGGGACCTAAAGGAACAAAATAGTGGAAAGAAAAAGAATCAGAAGGGGGAGAAGGAATCTGAATAGAGACCATAAATCCATCAGGTACAACCAACAAGAAATCCTGAAATAGCACAGCTTTAGCGCAATAAAGAAAAACCATCAGGCCAAATAAAAGTTGATTTGCGTTTCAACTTTTTGACACAATGGAAAGAATTAGTAAGAAAACATTGCACATAGCTTATCTTGCCATTCTGAAGGGCAAATAGAAAGTAAATGAAACACAAAGGAACCGACATCATCACTTTGATACTCAGAGAATACGGATCGAGCATTTAAGAGTTTCTTAAGGAAAATCAGTTGATTCACCAAGGCAATTATCTTCTCCTTTTTCCCACAAAATCTTAACAAACAAGTCTTCTTTCTCATCTTTGAGCATTTGAGCACGCCAACAGAACTATAAATTCCAAACCAAAATGTATATTCTTTAAACTCTAGGACTAAGACAGCTATCAAAAAATAGCTAATAAACCTTCAATGGCAGAATATTACAAGTTCTACAATCGGAATATGAGGTCACCGCATATTTCACTATAGCCTAAGTGTATGTTTTGCCTTGACAACACTGCTTTTGGAGTCTAAAATCTTCAGCAGCACTGGATGAGATAATGAATCTCTCGAATATGGTACATGCCATGGATTCAAATAGCGGTCCGCAATAACCGCAATACATCTGTTATTGTTTGCAACCACAATAAACACAGCGACTGAAAAGGCGATTGCAACCGCAATTTAAATCCCTGGTACATGCCAGAATAAGAAACTATAGCATCATCCTACTATATTTCAAAAATAACAACATTGAGCATACAATTAGAATGTGCTGTTTGTTTATTATAGTCTCTTAGAACTCCTTATAGAATTTACTGAACATCACTACTTCTAGAATCCACAAAACCTCTAAACTTCTCATCTCTTTTCCTTCATTTCTAAATCACGGGAAAAAATTACTAACATATAAACTGAATCAATAACAAACAAAATCCAAAATTTCCTTTCCCATCAAAATCAGGTCAACCCAACAAAAAAAAACGATTTTTAATCATAATTTGATCGGGAAAAACTTTACCTGATTAAAAGACCGAAGCTTATCTCGAAGACTTTGCTTCCTCTCATTAGCTTCTTTAATGGCATGAATTAAGCTCCACAATCTAGCAAGCTCATGCTCGAAATCCTCCCATTCAATTATTTGTACATTTTCTTCTGATGCATTGGTTTGCTTCCGGTCGAAAATTAAGGTATTATCTCGATCTTTTTGCTGTCGAATTACCATGAATGAATTGAAGACGAAAGCTTCTGATTTAGTAGATTTAAGAAGAGGTCAGAGGTCGACCTCATCGTACTGGGTCTTGCCCGGCTAGAGTTACGTTGTTTTTTTTTCACAATGATCGAATAATTTTCTCGGGAAAATTTGTTTGGGGAGGGAAATTTTCTCGGGAACCGCAAAGGGATAAAAGAAGGGAAAATTACCACGTTTTTTTATTTACGGAAGGTCAACGGGTTTGACCAAATTAAAAAAATCTAAAATAGAATTGGGAAATGCTAGGTGAGGCATTCCGAAAATATTGTAAAGGTGAAACTACACGAGAGACCACCGATTTTTGAGGTTATGTTAAAATGACCATTTAAATATTGATGTGGTTTCAATATAGCCACCAGCCGTTAAAACCTAACGGAGAGAGCATTACACAAATGTAGTTGGGGGAATTGAACTCACAATCCCTTGGGTGTAGGGGAAAGCCTTTGCCACTGGGCTAGACACATATTTATGACATGAAACACAAAATTTAATATATGAGTTATATGATTGTTAATGCCATGAAAAAAGAATAAAATGTGATTTTAGGGGATTCGAACATGACACACTTATGATGCATAAAAACATCTAACTCAAAATTTTATAAACCCTAAACCCTAAAAATTTTATAGACCATGAACCCTAAAATTTTATAAACCCTAAACCCTAAAATTTTTATAAACCATAAACCCTAAAAACTATAGTTAATGCATGATTAAAAATCTCTAAACCCTAAACTCTAAAATATAGATAGTGCACGATTTAAAAAATTATAAACACTAAACCCTAAAAATTTTATAAACCATAAACCCTAAAAAATATTAATTAAGTAAAAATCATAAACTGTGCACTAACTATAATTTTTAGGGTTTAGGATTTATAAAAATTTTAGGGTTTAGGGTTAATATTTAGGGTTTAGAGATTTTTAAATCATGCACTAACTATAATTTTTAGGGTATATGGTTTAGGTCTATAAAAAAAGTTAAATCATACGCTAACTATAATTTTTAGGGTTTAGAGTTTACATTTTTAGGGTTTAGAGTTTATGGTTTATAAATTTTTAGGTTTTAGGGTTTATAATTTTTTTAAATCATATACTAACTATAATTTTTAAGGTTTAGAGTTTAGAGATTTTTTAAATCATGTATTAACTATAATTTTTAGGGTTTATAGTTTACATATATTTAAGGTTTAGGGTTTATAAAATTTTTAGGTTATAGATTGAATAATTTGTAGGGTTTAGGGTTTTAGATTTTTAGGGTTTATAAATGTTGTAGGGCTTATGGTTTATAAAATTTTTAAGGTTTAGGGTTTATAAATTTAGTCCTAGTTTATAAAATTAATTTAATTAAATAAAAATAGACTCCAATAAGGTGGTGACTAATTGAATAATTAATTTATTTTATTAAATTGAAACTAGGACTAAATTGATTAAATGTGAAAATTACAGGGACTAAATGTGTAATTATACAAGTTTCTGTTAACTGCCACGTCAGCCTCTCCGTTAGGTTTTAACGGCTGGTGGGTATATTGGAACCATATCAATAGTTGAGTGGTCATTTTGACAAAATTGAAAGATCGGTGGTTATTTCGACACCAACCCCAAAGATCGGTGGTCTCTCGTGTAGTTTACCCTATTGTAAAATAAAGAAAATTAAACAAATAAAAATAAAAAATATGAAAGATAGGAGAATAATAGGAGTTTATAGAAATAAAATAGATATTATATAGGATTTTATTTCTAATAATATTAAAATTTTAATAATAAAGTATATTAAAATTTTACAGTAAATAGATTTATAACTATAATGACATCCATAAATAATAAATATTTATAATAACAATATATTTATATGCTTTTATATATATTTTTTAAAATTTCACTATTAAGAAAAACATCAAATATAGATAAGAATGAGCAAATTTTATCATAAAATCACACTAAATATTAAAAAAAAGAATAAAGAGAAAACTTCAACTAAAAAATAATTAAATTAATTTTTTTTTTCATTGAGAAAGTAGAGGAATAAAGAGCACAATAGGTCGAAAAGGAAATCCCTCTTGGCCATGATTCTCAAAGGTATAATGTCAAAAAAATATCATTAATGTTTGATTAAATAGTTATTTTAACTCATATTTTTTAACTAATTTAACCATCAATATTTTATTTTGGGTCAAGATGACCCACATACGAATAAAAACTACTAGTCAATTAACGGTAAATGATTTGAAGTGATGTGACAAACCTATATAGTAGAGCACGCCGCGATAGCAATGTCATATTGGCAAATATGCTTACTTTACAGAATGACAATTCAATCGAAAAATAATTTTATAAAATTATGTAAAATAAAAAAAATTATTTTAACTTGTTATTATGTTAAGTCATTTCAAGTTGTTTACCATCAGTTGACTAACAGTTTTCGTTTACGGAAAAACTATTATGACCCAAAATAAAACGTCGATGGCTAAATTGCTTCAAAAAAAATATGGGCTAAAGTGATTATTCAGTCAAATGTAAAGGACATTTTTTTGACATTATGCCAATTAACACATGATGATAGTGTGTATTTCATTTGGAGAAAAAAGAATCACAAATATTTTTTACAGATTGATTCTCCGACGCATGAAGTAATTTCACAGATTAAAGAGTGTGTAAAGTCGAGACTCGCTAAAAATATTTCATTTGTTCAAAGCTAATAATATGGAGGACTGTGTATAGAATGGGGCTTAGTACCCTAGTGATGCGTTCATTCATAAAAAATAGGATCAACCCTCATTGCGTATTGATATTTATCGGGTATAAAAATAGGATCAACCCCCATAGCGACGCCGGCCTGCAGCGATAGCGGTGAGGATTTGGGTACTATTTTAAAAAGTTTTAAAATTTCAAGATTTTTTTGTAAAATTTTAAATTATTAAAAAATATTAATTTAAAGAAATTAAAAATGACACACGTCAATTTTGTATTGGTTAACGGTTTTTTTAAAGGTAGTTAACAGCCGGACACCTAAAATTATAACTTTTGAAACTTTAGGCACCTATTTTTACAAAAAAATACTTTAGGCACCTAAAGTTCAAAAACAACATACTTTAGGCACTTATTTTTCATTTAAGCCAAAAATGAATAAACTATTTTTTGTAGTCATTCAACTTTATTCATGTTTCTATTTAGGTCATTTAATTTTAAAATTTTTAACTTCATCACTTAACTTTCGATTTCCGTTCTTTTTATTACTCAATTACACTCTTTAACACCAATATCAAAATGTTTAGAGATTTTAATTATAAAATTAATCTAAAATTTTAACATTCTTCCTCGTTAATAGCATCTGTATCCACCGTTTAACCTACGCCTATCAATATTTACGATGTTTCTGATATTAAAACCCTCCTTTCTCTCCCTCTTTCTTCTCCTCATGTGGTGGGATGCAAAAGTGCATGCGAAGCATACGGGCAGACCAACACTGCTGCAGTGGCCAATTTGTTAACCCAACAACATGCAGGCCTCCTTTCGATTCAACCATTTCAAAAGGGCTTCCTACGATGATTGCACCAGCACTTTCACTAAGGGTAACAAAATTCGACTTAACTTTGAAAAAAAAATTGAATTTTTTGACTCGATACGAAAAAAACTCGACTCAGCGTAACTTAAATTGAAATTTATAAACTTTACTCGAAATTTTTTAAATAAACTTTGAGTCATAAAATGAAAATTCAAATAACACAAAATTTTTAATAATTAGTTTATTAGTTTTCAAGTTATAATCGAGTTTCACAACTTTGTTTGTATATCACATATGTAAAAATATGAATATATATATGTATGTATATGGTTAGAAAATTATTTAAATTGGAATCAATTACTACCATAACATTATAAATCTCAAATTAAATTTCATCAGAAATTCAAACAACACAACTCGAAAAAATTTCAAATAAAATTTGAATTATAAAATGGACATTTGACCATCTCGTCCTTTTCGGCCATAAATTTCACTAAAAAAATATATATGAATATTCAAAATATTTTTTTATAAATTATTAAAATATTAAAATTTATGAATTATTTTAAATATGATTATAACATAATAAAATTTACGGATACGATATATAAATTTCTTTTATTACTATCGAATAAAAAATAATAATTTTGTCGACTAAATCTTAACTTAATTAGCACCGTTACAATTATAATATATAAGACCATGAAAATAACCTCCGATTTAAGAGTTTTGAGAGGGTCTAGGTGTTGTTTGAATTTTATTCAAAATCCCTTACCTAAGCTTTTTTTATTATTTAATTTACTATTTAAAAACTATTTATATACATTAATGTTCATATTTTATTAATAATTTATCCTAAACCCTAATTCTGGAGAAATTATTTTATAAATCTGGTTCACCACGTCATTCATGGTCCCCATCCACTAAAAATCAGCCAACTAATCATCTTTTTTCATGTCACTCATCCATTCGTAATGAACTTCTATGTAACCACTCACTCCCAATTTATATAACATAAAAAGGTAAAGATTTATATTTGGTAAAAAATAACATGGAAAAAAAATTATGTGACTGGTTTTTAGTGGAAAAGACCATAAATGATGGGGTGGGCCAAAATCATATAATAATTTTTCTTAATCCTTATATACACCACCATCTAATGGAGATGGGGCCAAAGGCAAAGTTGTGCATAAAAAAAACATATTACGAACGAGACAAACATATTAATAATTTAACAGTAACATATAATATTATTTATTTTTATCAATATGATATGAATTTATTAAAGAGAAATTCATATATATATCATCACACGCCTCATTAAAAACCTCCCTAACCTAAGATGAAAGAAAATAGTACAACATAATGATATAAACGTCACGAGAGGAAATGAACAATACACCAAGACATTTGACCCAAAGAATGAAACACCAATACTACAATCAAAATGCAGCCATATCAGACAGCAAGAACAGCCATGTTGGACATCAAGAGCACTAGAGAATAGTCTGGAAATATTTTGGGAGATCCACGCACCCTTAGCTAACGCATCTGTCAATTCATTTGTCTCACGGTAAATATTATAAAAATAAACACACGCCAAAGTCACAACACACGAATCAATAAACTTAAAATAATCCCACAACCTCCACAGACGTTGATCATGATAGAACACCCATGAGACAGTAATCACCAAGTCCGAATCGATCACTACGAAAAAAATCCTTACCCCAAGGAGACCGAACAAGAAAATCCAAGGCAAACTCAATCGCTACGATCTCCGTTTCATTAGAATCCAGCACTCCCAAAGGGCATGAGAACAATGCTAAGATCCAACCCTTAGAATTATGAAGCACCCCTCCACAACCCGTCTTTCTCGACTTTCTCCTCGTCGATCCATCCACCTTAGATTTCAAAGTACCTAGAATCGAGGGCACCACAATACTCCCACGCAAGGCAACACTACCGTAGACAGAGGTATACAACTCCACAGACATTTTCACCATTGAGATTCAAGAATGATCAAAGCATTTCGCCCAGCTTTCACCCAATAGAGTGCCCGGAGGTTGACCAAGAAGAAAGCTCCTCCACGGACAACCTTTTTTGATTCGAGCCAACCATGTTGTCCAAAGTGCAGCCGCATATCCCGCCAACCACCATTGGCGCATCGTACCAGAGAAGAAAATCGAACACCTTTGCATCCAAAACTCATCAAAGGTCTTCGATAATGTAACCGAAACCTGCCACCACTGAAAGAATAAGTACCAAAATTCCCGAACATGCCTACACGAATATAAAATGTGATCCAGCTCATCCAAACCCACTGCACACCACCTACAAAAAGCGAAATCTGATGAAACACCACCCCCTCGACTGTAAGAAAGATAGCATCGACAATCTATGCAAAGCCACAAACCATAGAAGGCAATGGACTTTGGGAGGGACGTCCAACTTCTACACAGACGGACCTACTAAAACCCCCTCCTCAATCCCCAAAGAGCTCATTAAACTCATTAAATCCCATACATAAAACATCCCTCTTGGATTCAATCTTCAAATTAAACGATCCACACTCCCACCTCTAAGCTGCACCGCGGACACCATATAATGCAACTCTTAGACCTATTGCTGCTCAAATACTCGCAAGTCACGTGAGAACCGTCTGCCCATTGCACATTAAGCCAACTTCAACCCAGTGCATAATTCGAGACCACCACAAGCTTCTCAAGAGCCAGCCTAAACAACCGCGAGAACAATGCACTCAGGGGCTTGTCCGTACACCAGCAGTCAAGCCAAAAAGGATGCTCGAGCCGTCCCCCACAAGCCACGAAAACTGATGCACATTTATGAAACGTTGCACCCTTTCGTCATCCTGGACCTCCACAATTTGTCGCCACGCAACCGACATCTTACGTCTCCTACAAGAATTGAACCTCCAAAATTGAGCTTGCTCTCTATATTTTGCAACAATTAAAGCCCTCCACAGAGAATTTCTTTCCGTACTATGTCGCCATGCCCATTTAGTAAAGAGAGCCATATTGCGTAATCGCAAATCAACAATCCCAAGTCCCCCCATATTTCTTCGGTCTACAAACACGCGACCATCTAGCTCGGCTCATCTTCCTCTTCATATCAACGCTTCCCCAAAGAAAGGCTCGGTGAATCTTATCAATCTTCGCAACGACACCTTTTGGAACTACAAACAAACCCATATAAAATACCAGTAGAGCTGACAATACAGAATTAATAAGAGTTATCCTTGCCGCAAATGACAACGATTGCTTCTTCCAACCGTCAATTTCACTCTGAATTTCTTAATTAGGGGCTCCCACATCTTCATACTCCGCAGATTTATACCAATTTGCATACCAAGATAAGTAAAAGGCAAGTCACCACATTCGCACACCAATATTGCCGCCATCTCAACATAGATCTCATGTTCAACTCCCGCAAAAGATGAGTATCTTGTCCAACTGGCCAAATGTGCTTGCTCATGTGATCGTAATATCTGAAAGAAAAAAATTTGTTAAGATTAATGATCAAAATTGATTAAAGGACTTAATTAATTCAATTCATTCATTCTGTTGTTTAATTATGTGTTAAAAAATATAAATTTAATTGATTAGTTCAGAGGCTTAAACACCCTCAAAACTTATCAAATAATTCTTTAAGTCAAAGTCTTATAAAAATAAGGGCAATTACACTAAACAAAGAAAACAATGAAAGTTAATGGGGGTTGGCACTACACATGTCTACAAGTTGGTCCAACTAAAGCCGTGGTCCAATTCATAAGTTTTTTTTATTATTCGGTTCGATCAGACTCGTATATCTGAATTTAATATTAAAATTTTAATTTAAATACAAACACTTCTAATATTTAGATGTTAATTTTGATTGGTCCAAATTGCTAATAATTTTATCTAAGACTCGGATCGAACTCGAAGATATATTAATATTTATAATTCACTTTTAATAATATAAAACTTTGTCAACAATCTCTAGAGCAGATGGTTAAAGCTCTCAGTTGACACCCTCTCATTCCCTTAGGTTGTAGGTTCAAGACTCAGTAGGAACAAAATTCTCCTTTCACTCCTCTAGATAAAAATCATTCAAAAATAATATAAAACCCTTTTAATGTTGGAATTTTAAAATATTATGTATTATAAATATAAAAATTAAGAAACATCGTAACAATTTTATCTTATGAGAAAAGTCACTTTGAATAGTAAACTAAAGTATGGTTCTGGATTTATAAAGGCACAATCCAATATTCTACTAATTAGAATGTCGAAGGATGGTAACTCAGTTATGTTAGGAAGTTACTTTAACGAGGGTTTAGTTCATGGAATATAAGATTATGTAATAAAATTATAAAAAATTTATATTATTTATTTGGTTAATTTAGTCGGAAGGTAAGATAATAATTTTTGGTAGGTAGAATATAAAATTATTCAAAAGTACATTTTACTACATTGTACTTTTTACATAATTTTTTTTAAAAATTAGTTTTTTCTAATATTTTAACATATTTATTTTAAAAAATAAAAAATACGAAAAATTTGTTAAAGTTATATTTTCTTCGAATCCTATTTGAAAATATAATCTCTCTATTTAATCAAAAGTTATATTTTCTTCATCTCTAATTTCTCTCCGAACCAAATCAAAATCATATCCCCACTTCAGATTTATTTTAACTAAAAAATACAAATTTGATTCTTCATTAGTTTAATCCTCAACATTAAACTATTTAAGTTCACTTATATATTTAAAGCATTTATATATTTAGATAGATAAATAATATTTTCCAACGAGTGTACTATTTCATTTGCCAGAAGAATTTTGCCAACAATTTGCCTTCCCTTCACAAACGCCATTTGCGTGTCACTTATTAACGTATCAAGCACTCTTTGAAACAGCAGTGCCAAAACTTTTACCAAGATCTTATAGATAGAATTCAACAGACAAATCGGTCGATAATCAAGCACACAAAGCGAAGTTTTTTTCTTCTTCACCAATACCACAAAAGTTGAGTTAACTCCTTTCGACAACCGACCTGAGCTATAAAAATTATTCATAAACCGCATAACATCCTCACGTACGAAATACCAACACCGTTTAAAAGCTCAAAATTAAATCCGTCAGGTCTCGGGGCTTTAGATCCGTCACACCCCCTATAGCCTTCGAACTTCCTCCTCTGTGAACATTAGAGTCAACGATTCTGTCTGCTCCACCGTCAACTTTCTGAGTTCCAAATCCACCCCAATGACTCTTTAAGAGGCTGAAGCGCAAAGTGTTGTTTAAACTCCTTGTACACACTATGTTTCATAACATTTATATCTTCAACCATCGACCATTCAATTGAAGTCCTACAATGATATTGTGACTCCCTCTAATCTTCTCCATGAGATGAAAAAAACGAGTATGATGGACCCCCTCTCGCAACCATAACGCACGCGACTTCTGTCTCCACAGCGATTCCCCAAATCGCGCGAGTCCCCACAAATCAGCAGTGAACTTTCTCTTATCCAAAATGGACTGATCACCCCTTCCTCTCTTCCCACACGGTCATCTATATACTCAAGTAGGTCCGATGTTGCTTCAATTCTTTGGTCAATGCTGCCAAAGGTTATTCTATTCGACTCCCTTAAAAAAGTTACTAAGAGCTCGAAGCTTACCCATCATGTTGAGGCCTCCCTTCTCCGTTGAAATCTGATCCCATTCAAGCTCCATAGTTGTGATGTTTTTCATGCTTTCTAACTAGCAATTAATGAAACGAAATGGGTGAAGAACCCAATCAACATCCCCATCCGTCAACCTCAAAGGACAGTGGTCCTACAACCCTTTTTTGAAACTATGAAGAACAAGTCGCCCAAACCTATCGAACCCATGACTCGAACTAAAAACGATCCATCATGTTGCAATATTAAAAATTTATGTATTAAAATATCTTATAGTCTAGTGATTCTAGTTGTTTTTACACTTATAACAACCGAACAATTATTAAATCTATCATATTATCATATTAGATATTTTAATAAGCAAAGTAAAAAAAACCATTACTCGAATCAAATATTTCGGTTACTGGTTAATCAATTATCCAATTTAATTGATACAATATAAGATCAAAAATTGAATAATCTGAATTTACCAACTAATCAAAATATTTTTTAAGGATTAATCAAACCCGATTACAATGTATATTTTCTTAAATAAATTATTTCGATTCGGTTATAGTTCACAATTTTAAGCAAAATTCATTAACCAACCTGATCAGTTATATACAATATTTTTTAAAATTTATGCATTACAATATCTTATAGTCTAGTGATTTCTAGTTTTTTTTACACTTATCACAATCGAACAATTATTAAATTTACAATATTATCATATTTGATATTTTAATAAGCAAAGTAAAAAAATCATTACTCGAATCAAACATTATGGTTAACTAGTTAATCAATTATCTGATTTAATTGGAACAATATAAGATTGAGAATTAAATTATCCAAATTTACTAATTAATCAAAATAATTTTTAAGAATTAATCTAACCCGATTATGGTGTAGATTTTCTTAAACAAATTATTTTGATTAGGTTCATAGTTTTAAGCAATTAATCAAAATAGGAAAAATTTGTAAGTTGAGTTATTAAATTGAAAATTTTTAAACTCTAGTGACCAAAATAGGAGTTAGAAGAAAGATAAGTGATGAATGATTTTGTTTATCCATTATTTTATTCAGTGAAAAAGAAAAGGCATAATTCCAAAAAATGCCCCTAACATTTAATTGAATTGTCATTTTGGCCCATATTATTTTTTGAAGCAATTTAACCCTTAACGTTTTATTTTTTTTGTCAAAATGGCCCATCTGTGGATGAAAACTATTAGTCAACTAACGCTAAATGACTTAAAATGATGTGAAAAACCTACATGACAGTGCACATTGCGGTAGCAATGTCATATAAGCAAATATGTTGACTTTATAGAATGACACATAAGTCAAAAAATAATTTTATAAAATTGTATAAAACATAAAATATTCTTTCTTCTGACGTTTCGTTCTGTCAAGTCATTTCAAGTTGTTTAACGTTAGTTGATTAATAGTTTTCATTCATGGATGAGCCATTTTAACCAAAAAAGAAACGTTGAGGGCTAAATTGCTTCAAAACAAGAAAATGGGCCAAAGTGACTATTTCATCAAACGTTAAGGCATTTTTTGGCATTATGCCAAAAGAAAACTAGCGTGCCACATCATCAGGTTGTAATGGGAGGGACCATACAGAAAACTCCCTAAAAGTTTGGTGACCAAAATGAAAACGAACTAAAAGTTCAGTGACTATATCGTAATTTTTAAAATTTTAGTAACCAAAATGAAAGATCCCTAAAAGTTTGATGACCATTTATGTAGGTTACCCTAGAAATAAACAAACATCTATATATAATATTAAAGTATAGGAAAATTTTAGAACGGGTGACGCAAACCGTTGAACACCATTAACGCAATACACCATTAAACACCATCAAAATTTTAATGACTTTTAAATGATTATTAAAAATCTCAAAGACTTGACATGCAATTAATTATATTTCAAAACAAAATTAAAAAAAAATTATTCCATGAACCATTCTGTAACGACTCAAATTTCAGAGTCAACAAATGACGTTGACTCGAGTTATGGACCTTCATGTTGGTTTGGGTAATTGGACCAAGTTTGGTCCCTTTTGGTTGAGCTTTGGGCTATTCCAGGAAGTACATCAATACCAAATTCCACCTCTCGATCTGGAGGTAATCTCGACAATTCATTTGGGAAGACATCTAGAAATTCATATTCTTGTGTCATTTTTATTTGCTTCCACCAATTTTTTAAATTGCCAATTCACCCCCTCTTGGCCATATTCCATTGATTGATCATCCTAACAAAATGACCCACGGCCCCTCGGTGGTGCAGCAACAAGTGGAGGTGCCTGCCTACCTCTAGCAAGCAAAGGACAATCTCGTCTCATATGATCAGTTTGAGAAGTGATCATTTTGTAATAAAAGGGAAACTTGAAGGCTTTATAATGTTAATTACCTATATATATAAGTTGAAATTCTTTTATGGTTTATTGTTTGGACGAAGGGATGGGCATTTTACCCGACTCCGTAGGGTTCCAACCGACCCGGCCCGATCGAGCCAGATTTTTTAATGAAAAAATTAGGTTCGGGACGGGTTTTTATTAAGGGTAAACTCGGGTCGGGTGCGGGTTTAGGGTGGAAAATATCTGACCCGACCTGACCCGAGACTAATTGTGTAATTTTCCCCTAAATTTTTTAGGGATATTTATAATAATACCCCATATATATATATATATTTTAATAATTAGGTCCTTAAAATTAAATTTTATTTAGAATTTAGTCTTTCAAATTATAATTTTTTTACAATTAAGTCCCCTAAAATTATTTTTTTACAATGATGTCCCTAAAATTAATTTTTTTATATAGTTAGGGTCGGGTCAGATCGGGGTCAGGTTTAATATATTTATTTTTGGGTCGGGTCAAGTGCGGTTTGGGGTATTTATTTTTGGGTCGGGTTCGGGTGGGCCAAAAACCTGACCCTACCCGACCAGTGCCCATCCCTATTTAGACGTGAACTAAAAGGGGACAAGATAAATTTTTTTGGTGAGATCACCACCTAACACCCTTTTCTTCATCTTCCTTCTTCCTCATCTTTCTCCAATAACAACTATGGCCACCAAAGTTTAAAGATCAAAACTTTACCTTCCAAAGTTCCATTTTGGGATTCATGAATAAAGAAGAAATTAATCACCATTCCAAGAGCTTCAAAAAATGGTCTTCTCTTCTTAGAAAGGTGAGTTGTCATTTATGGGTTTTGGTGTTCAAAGTTTGTAGGAAACTTTCCTTTAATTTTTAAGGCTAAAAATGCATAGTAAATTATTCCTAAACCTTTGATTAAAGTGTTGATGCTATTTCATGTTTTTATTGCACGAAGTGATTTGGGGGTTTTATTCAAACTTGAGCTAAAGAGAGAAAGTCTGTAATCCCCTCGACCCGGCCTAGTCGCAAGACCGAACCGAGCAAGCTACATTAGGTTTACCGAAGTAAACCGGAATGATTAAACCTAAAAATCGCCCATTTTTTCCTTTTATCTTATCTAGATGCATAACGTTATCCTACATGATCATACTGTTCAAAGGTGAGCACTCATCTCAATCGGGCATCATAATGATATCCAATTCGCCACGACTCAACTTAGGAACCAAAATGTAAATTCAACAAATTAAAAGGGTTTTCCACTTTTTAAGTTACCAACCTTAAATTAGGTTCATTTCATGCTTATATGCCAAACTTCTACCTCAAACGATCATCCATGCTTAAATAATTGACAAAACAAGATTCAGGGACTAAAATGGAAGAAAATAGAACTTTACTAAAGCCTTTAACTAACTTAACTGCCATGGGTATCGGTACTCCAATCTGAGTATCGATACGGCCTTTACATTCAAACTTCCAAAGATTCCAGTAGCCATACCCCGTATCGGTACGACCCCTGTGTACCGATACGCCTTACCAAAACCAAGGTCTCGTACCTATCTTCAAACCCGTGTACCGATCCCCCAAGCCAAACTCAGCCTACCCGTACCAATACACGAACCCATGTATCGGTACACAGCTTCGATTATACTTTTCATTTTCATAACGCCCAGATTACGTACCGGTACCACAAGCCCAAAATAGCTTCTTGTACCGATACGTGTACTTGCGTACCGATACGCCTGGACCTGAATGGTCACAATTGGCTGGTTTAAAAAACTTATTTCAAAAGTAAACCACTTCACCAAGCCATAAACTTCCATACAACACTATCTAGATGCAAAGGCAACCTAAACATCATAAGCTCAACAACCCAAAAAGGCTTCTACCCATTCAAAGATATTCTAAAGGAATGTTTCCTAAACACTTTGCCAAACGTCTCAAAATGTACCATTAAACCATTCACAACATAGACAACATAACAACACACACCATAAATCATAATATACTTGCCCAAACCATCACAACAAGGCAATCATCAAGGAAACTCTAGATGCATACCTAGGACGCCATTCACAACAACTACAACAAGTTCCAACATCAAGCTTAACAACATCAAATCTCCACAAAACCAGCATAGAATTCACACTCAAAATCCATAAGGAAACATGATTACAACCCCTAAAAACCTTGGCGGACACATTGCCTTATTAACCGAAAATAGAAACCGAGTTCATACTCAAAGTAGTTTATCTCTTGGATCCTTGCAGACCTTGCTTTTGCTGCCCCGAACATTAATGCTCTGCATCATTAGGAAAAAGAGAGCATAAGCACACATGCTTAGTGAGGATGCTCATAAACAATGATGCATTTACATTCTTTTAAAAACATATGCTTGCTTTTCCCAAGACATGCTTACTTACAAAGCACTTCCTCATGATTCTAACCGAATCAAAACATAATGGTAATCATAACATCAATAACATCTCATGCTTAAATCCCAAAGCATTTTAATCCAAGAATCAACACATGATCTTTTTCATATATTGGCAATTATAGTGACCCGGATTGACTACCTCTAACCTTTACAGATATCGGATACACGGATCTCTCATACCATGCCTAGTTAAACCGCATATCCCAAACCTTGCCTAGTTAAACCGCAAGATTTGACACACTCGCCTAGTTAAACCGCAAGATTTCACCTTTGCCTAGTTAAACCGCAAGAGTACCGACCTTGCCTAGTTAAACCGCAAGAGTACCGACCTTGCCTAGTTAAACCGCAAGATCACCATCAATTTGGGTTGCCTAGTTAAACCGCATGCCCCAAATGATGTCCCAACAGTCCGAGTGGACTAGTTAAACCGCCATACCTCAAAGATCCATGGTCACGATCGATTTTGATCATATTTTATAGTGCACTATTAATTCTATGGCATGCCAACTATATCTGATTGTTTTCACCATGTCACATAGACAATATATCATTTACAAAACCATTTACTTACTGTTTTACAATGCATCTCGTAAACAACACATATGCAAATCTCATTGCCAAAGCAATAACACCATTCCCAACCGGAATGAAAACCAATGCTCAATAGCATTTTATATATACTTTCAATCCCCTGCATATGTATTCAAAATCATGCATTACCAGTAAGTAAGTCATACTATGTTTGTTACCAAAACATGCAAACAACATGCTCATATTCAAGCCGTTATTCAAGTGCAAAATAAGGGAAACTTACTTCCGAGCTTAGGTAAGTGTCTCATGCTTACCCTAAACTCCCAACACCTTTTACAAACATTTGTAAAGCATTTAAAACCAGTTTCCACTCACCGATACGCTTTGCCTTCCTTGCCAACGCGAAACAAGCACTGAGCAAGCCACCAAACACGTCACGCTTCGTCGCCCTGATTATCCCCCTTTTTAAACACATAAAACCAGAGGACAAATGCATTAAAATGCATTCAAACCATTGCCCAACAACAATCTCCCGCAACTCCCAAGATGCCCACTCAAACACCATCCGAAACATACTGAAAACACCATCAAACGTTTCCAAAACTTAACTCAGCCATACAACAACAATACAAGCCTTCAATCAACATCTAATAACATCCAAAAACCTTTTCCTAACATCCATTTACCTCCAGCAAAGATTAAACTCGAATATCACCATAAAACTTCAATCTAACAACCTAACTAATTAGAGATTCAAGAGTTTCGGGATTCTATTGATAAAAACAAATTATAAACATCAAAATAAATCCAAAACATATATTAAATCCAACTCAAACACTGGAAAAATAGATCCACTTCGAAAATTATAATATCTCATCAATATTCCCAAAATAACTCAATTAATCATTGATGTAACATTAAAATCAATTTTCAAACTATAAATCAGGGATCAAATACTTGGGAATTTCAGTAAAGAACCATACAATAGAGGAGATCACGGACCTTACCCATATTGTGAGATTTCTCCCTCAATTAGTTTGACAAAAGCTAAGAAAACACAAGATTTAAATGAGATTTTGCAAAAACAATGTTAATCAAACCATTACCAATCATAAAAACAAGTTAAAAGACTCATCACCTCTGGATTTTGATGAAAACTTGAGTGTTTGGCTGAGGAGAGAGTGGAGAGAAAAGTTGAGAGAAAAAGTTACGTAAATTTTCTTTAATGAGCTTAACTAACTTTTAACTAAAATCTCTTTTTAATTATCTTTAAAACACATGTTAAAATATCTTAAATTGAGGGAGAAATCATCAAACAAACCTTGGTAAAATAGCTCCTTAAAGATTCTAAGAATTTGACCATTTTCATTTTAGTCACCTTTAAAAATAGTTTTTGAAAATTGCATTTTGGTCACTAATCCAAAATGCCACATTTCCAAATTCCTTTTTCTAAAATTGATTCCATAAAAAATCATTATATAATAAAATATGATTTTTAACTATTTTTCCACATTTTTATTTTACCGAAAAATATAAGATCTCGAATTCGACTCGAATCTCTAACCCGATCCACCGAACCGTCTAACAAACCCGAAAACTACTAAGCCCAAAACTGGGGTGTTACAACTCTCCCCCACTTAAGAAATTTCATCCTCGAAATTACCTGGAGGAAACAGATGCAGAAATTGCTCCTTCATATCCGTCTTGCTTTCTCAAGTAGCTTCATCAACACCTCGGTGTCGCCACAAGACTTTCACGAGCTCTATCGTCTTACCACGGAGAACCTTCTTATTGGTATCGAGGATCTCTACTGGTTCCTCATAAAGGTTAAATCCGATCTCAACTCCACATCCTCTACCAGCATGATATGCGATAGATCTGACCGATATCTCCTCAACATCGAAACATGAAACACATTGAATTTTCTCTAGATCGGGATGCAACCTCAACCGATATGCCACAGGACCCACACTCTCAATAACCTCGTATGGTCCAATGAACCTCGGACTAAGCTTACCCTTACGTCCGAATCTCATCACCTTTTTCCATAGTGACACCTTCAAGAATATGCGACCGCCCACCGCATACTCAACCTCCTTACGCTTCAAGTCCGCGTAAGATTTCTGTCGATCCGTGTCTTTCAACACATTCGGTAGGGTAACATGCTTTTCCCCATATCAGCCCAACATAAGGGCGTGTGACATCACCGGCCATATAACGCCTCATAAGGTGCCATCTTTATACTCGCCTAATAACTGTTGTTGTAAGAAAACTCAACTAAAGGTAAATGCTTCTCCAGGTTCATTGGAACTCAATAATACAACATCTCATCATATCTTCCAAAACTTGAATAACCCACTCAAACTGTCCATCCGACTAGGGATGGTACGCAGTACTAAAACTCAATCTCGAACCCAAGGCTTGGTGCAAACTCCTCCAAAACCTTGCTGTAAACCTCGAATCCTTATCCGAAACGGTGTATTTAGGTACACCATGCAAGCGCACAATCTCCGCTATATAAAAATTTGCAACTTGTCCAAGGTATATGTTATATGCACTGGCAAGAAATGTGCACACTTTGCGAACCGGTCAATAATCACCCATACAGAATCTTTCTTAGCCGGTGTCAACGGCAACCCTGTTACAAAATCCATGGTGATTCTCTCCCATTTCCACTCTGGAATTTTCAGCGGTTGCAACAACCCAAATGGAAACTGATGTTCAGCTTTGACCCGTTGACATACCATGCACTTGGACACAAACTCAGCCACGTCATTTTTCAATCGAACCCAGTAGTATACCTTTTTCAAGTTACAATACATCTTAACACTACCTGGATGCATATCAAAAGTACTAGAGTGTGCCTCCATCAAGATAGTGTGCCTCAACTCTGGATCATCCGGCACCACTATTCGACCCTTGAAATACAAGACTCCATCATCATCAAAATGGAAATCCGTCGGATTACCATCTACAATATTCTTAACATACTCAACCAACAAAGCATCAAACGGTTACTTAGCTTTAATCAACTGTGATAATGTAGGCTTGACTTGCAACTCCGCCAGTAAACCGCCTTCCCGCGTCACACTCAACCTTGCAAACATAGCCCGGAGCTCAACCACAACCTTACGACTTAATGCATCCGCCACTACATTGGCTTTACCAGGATGATACTTAATGGTCAAGTCGTAATCCTTAAGCAACTCCAACCATCTACGTTGCCTAAGATTCAAATCTTTCTGGGACATCAAATACTTCAAGATCTTGTGATCCGTAAAGATCACGCACTTCTCACCATAGATGTAATGTCTCCAAATTTTCAAAGTGAAAACCACATCCGCAAGCTCCAAATCATGAGTTGGATAATTGCACTTATGTACTTTCAACTACCTCGATGCGAAGGCCACAACCTTCCTATCCTGCATCAGTACACAATCCAAGCCAACATACGTCGCATCACTAAAAACCACAAACTCCTTCCCAGATTCAGGCTGAATCAACACATGAGCGTGTGTCAGCACTTCTTTTAACTTCTCAAAACTATGTTGCTGCTTCTCTGTACACATATAATGAACATTCTTCTGTAACAACTTGGTTAACATAGCTGCAATACTCAAAAACCCCTCAACAAAATGGCGATAATAACCAGCCAAACCAAGAAAACTTCGCACATTCGATACTGACTTAGGTGGCTTCTAATTGAGAATAGCCTCAATCTTCTGTGGATCAACGCGAATACCCTCCGCGGACACCACATGACCTAGGAATATCACTTCCTTAAGCCAAAACTCGCACTTGCTCAACTTGGCGTACAACTGATTATCCTTCAACACTTGCAACACTATCCGCAAATGTTGAACATGCTCTTCCTCAGTACGGGAATACACGAGAATATCATCTATGAACACCACCACAAACTGATCAAGATACTCATGGAACACTCCATTCATCATGTATATAATCGCAGCCGGGGCATTTGTCAAACCGAAGGGCATAACCAGAAACTCATAATGCCCATACCTCGTACAGAACGTGGTCTTATGTACATCCACATCCTTAAACTTCAACTGATAATACCCCAATCTTAAATCTATCTTAGAAAACACCGCTGCTCCACGAAATTGATCGAACAAATCATCAATTTGCGATAACAACTACCTATTTTTACCGTAAACTTGTTTAACTAACGATAATCAATGCACATACGCATTGTACCATCTTTCTTTTTTACGAAGAGAACAGGCGCACCCCACGGAGAAACACTTGGTCGAATAAACCCATGATCCATCAACTCCTGAAGCTGTGACTTCAACTCTTTCAATTCTTTCGTTACCATCCTATAAGGAGAAATAGACACCGATGTTGTACCTTCGTATGTCTTAATACGAAACTCCACCTTTCTATCTGGAGGCAAACTCGACAACTTCTTAAGAAAAACCTCAGGAAAGTCGCAAACTATCCGAATATCTTGCACTCAAACACCCTTGGCTTTCGGATTCATAACAATAGCCAAATAAGCTTGGCAACCACTAAACATCATTTTCTCCGCTCTAACAACCGAAACCACATTGGACAAGAACTTAACATTCTCGCTAACCACCATAACCTCATAGTTGTCGGCCAACCTCAAGAAAATCCTCTTGGACTCACAATCCACAACAGCTCTATGCTCACTCAACCAATCCATACCCAAAATGACATCGAAACCATAGAATGGAAATTCCATCAAATCTACGGCAAACTCATGACCTTGCACCACCAAGGGACATCGCCGATACAACCTTCTTGTTATAACTGTCTCCCCAAAAGAACTTGTGACCAACACACCAACATCTAAGATCTCAACAGGAACATTCAGGAATGATGCATGTTCACTCAAGATATATGAATGCATAGACCCCGAATCAATCAAGGATAACAATGACAAGGATTACAAAGTAAAATTACCTGCGATCACATCCATGTCATTACGACCCTCAAGGTGAGCGACCCGAGCCAATCCACCACCTTCAGGTCTTACTGCTGCAGTATGAGCCATACCCCTCTGACCATCCTCTCGCCTCTAAAAATTACCCACGCCATAGCCTCGACCCCTAGCCGGTGTAGTAACCTGCACTGGTACATCTCTCGCATCCCGAGGATAATCACGCTTCAGGTGATCAGATGATCCATAAATCTAACAAGTCCAGTATTACCCCAGCATATACCTGCGTGGTGCCTACCATATCGCTCGCACTCCGGTGTAACACGAGCTCCCTGAACACCCTGGCCAACTCCATTACCACGCCTGTGATCTGGCCTATGCCTCTCGTCCCTGAACCTCCTATTTTGCCTCTCAAAATAGCTAGAGTCCACTACTCTCTTACCTAAGTTCGCACCAGCAGCCTGAACTGGTGCACCCAATGACTGCTCGATATCCTTGGCCCGATTGACCAACACATCAAAATCTGTGTAATCTGCGGCCAGGAGGTACGTCTTAATGTCATTTACAAGTTCATAACGAAACCTGTCACAACTCTGTTGGTCATCTGGAACCAACTCTGGAGCATACTGACTCAACCAGACAAACTTCACCTCGTATTCAGCAACAGACATGCTTCATTGAGATAGTGACATAAACTCACGCTTCTTCATATCCAAGTATTGAGCACCAAGGTACTTCTTCTTGAAAGCCCTCCGAAAGAACTCCCAAGTAACATCCGCCTTAAGAACACCAGCAATAGTGGTCACCCACCAATGGTATGCATCACCCTGCAGCAAAGATACAGTGCAACCCAGCTTGCGCTCCTCGTTGCATCCCATCTGATCCATAATACGGACCGTCTTTTCTAGCCAACCTTTGGCTGCCTCAGAGCTCAAACCTTGAAACTCCACACCTCTCAAACTCCTCAAACGCTTCAAGGGTAAACCTTGATTTGCCACTATAGTAGGTGCCGGTGCCTACGCTTGCACTCCAGCTATCGCTAACGGAGTCAATTCACCATATACTGGCACTTGATGAACTTGAGGTGTTTCACCTGCCCCAACATCAACTGGAGGGACCACGGGAGGAGGAAGATGATGAGGTAAAACATGATGGAGATTCTCCCCTGTCTCATTATTCTGTCCAACCCCGACAGTATTAGCCATAGACCATGTCTCACATCGAGCCATGCTAACAAAAGCATCAAAACACATTAGAGTTAGGCTAGCATCAAGCAAAGGATCCAAGTTTACTTTAAAACGCATTGAAAATCCTTGATAACAGGCAATGTGTCCCCAATCCAACCCCAACAATATATCAAACAATCATCGAACATATACACAATCACCGTGCAGTTCAACAACATCAGCTAAACAAGCAACAACATCCTAATATTTTGCAAACCTGGCTATGATACCAACAAATGTAATCCCTCGACCCGGCCTAGTCGCAAGACCGAACCGAGCAAGCTACATTAGGTTTACTGAAGTAAACTGGAATGATTAAACTTAAAACTCGCCCATTTTTCCTTTTATCTTATCTAGATGCATAACATTATCCTACAAGATCATACTGTTCAAACGTTAGCACTCATCTCAATCGAGCATCATAATGATATCCAATTGGCCATGACTTAACTTAGGGACCAAAATGTAAATTCAGCAAATTAAAAGGGTTTTTCCACTTTTTAAGTTACCAACCTTAAATTAGGTTCATTTCATGCTTCTATGCCAAACTTCTACCTCAAACGATCATCCATGCTTAAATAATTGACAAAATAAGATTCAGGGACTAAAACAGAAGAAAACATAACTTTACTAAAGCTTTTAACTAACTTAACTGCCATAGGTATCGGTACTCCAATCCGAGTATCGATACAACCTTTACAATCGAACTTCTAAAGATTCCAGTAGCCATACCCCATACCGGTACGACCCATGCGTACCGATACGCCTTACTAAAACCAAGGTCCCGTACAGATCCTCAAACCCGTGTACCGATCCCCCAAGCCAAACTCAGCTTACCCGTGCCGATACGCGAACCCATTTATCAGTATGCTACTTCGATTATACTCTTCCGTTTCGCAACGCCCAGCTCGCGTACCGGTACCACAAGCCTAAAATGGTTTTCCGTACCGATATGTGTACTTGCGTACCTATACGCCTAGACCTGAATGGTCACAATTGGCTAGTTTAACAAACTTATTTCAAAAGTAAACCACTTCACCAAGCCATAAACTTCCATACCACACTATCAAGATGTAAAGGCAACCTAAACATCATAAGCTCAACAACCCAAAAAAGCTTTCACTCATTCAAAGATATTCTAAAGGCATGCTTCCTAAACACTTTGCCAAACGTCTCAAAATGCACCATTAAACCATTCACATCATAGGCAACATAACAGCACACACCATAAAGCATAATAGACTTGCTCAAACCATCACAACAAGGAAATCATCAAGGAAACTCTAGATGCATACCTAGGACACCATTCACAACAACTACAACAAGTTCCAACATCAAGCTTAACGACATCAAATCTCCACAAAAACCAGCATAGAATTCGCACTCAAAATCCATAAGGAAACAAGATTACAACCCCTAAAAACCTTGGCGGACACATTGCCTTATTAACCAGAAATAGAAACCGAGTACATAATCAAAGTAGTTTATCTCTTTGATCCTTGCAAACCTTGCCTTTGCTACCCTGAACTTTAATGCTCTGCATCATTAGGAAAAAGAGAGCATAAGCACACATGCTTAGTGAGGATGCTCATAAACAATGATGCATTTATATTCTTTTAAAAACATATGCTTGCTTTTCCCAAGACATGCTTACGTACAAAGCACTTCCTCATGATTCTAACCGAATCAAAACATAATGATAATCATAACATCAATAACATCTCATGCTTAAATCCCAAAGTATTTTAATCAAACCATGCTTAAATCTCAAAGCATTTTAATCCAAGAATCAACACATGATCTTTTTCATATATTGGCAATTATATTGACCTAGATAGACTACCTCTAATCTTTATAGATGTCGGATACACAGATCTCTCATACCATGCCTAGTTAAACCGCATGATATCCCGAAACTTAACGCAGCCATAAAACAACAGTAGAAGCCTTCAATCAACATCTAATAATATCCAAAACCTTTTCCTAACATCCTTTTGCCTCCAACAAAGATTAAACTCGAATATCACCACAAAACTACAATCTAACAACCTAACTAATTAGAGATTCAAGAGTTTCGGGATTATATTGATAGAAACAAATTATCAACATCAAAATACATCCAAAACATATATTAAATCCAACTCAAACACTGGAAAAATAGACCCACTTCAAAAATTATAATATCTCATCAATATTCCAAAAATAACTCAATTAATCATTGATGTAACATTAAAATCAATTTCCAAACTATAAATCAAGGATCGAATACTTGGTAATTTCAGTAAAGAACCATACAATAGAGGAGATCACGGACCTTACCCCATTGTGAGGTTTCTCCCTCAATTGGTTTGACAAAAGCTAAGAAAACACAAGATTTAAATGAGATTTTGCAAAAACAATGTTAATCAAACCATTACCAATCATAAAAACAAGTTAAAAGACTCATCACCTCTGGATTTTGATGAAAACTTGAGTGTTTGGCTGAGGAGAGAGTGGAGAGAAAAGTTGAGAGAAAAAGTTACGTAAATTTTCTTTAATGAGCTTAACTAACTTTTAACTAAAATCTCCTTTTAATTATCTTTAAAACACATGTTAAAATATCTTAAATTAAGGGAGAAATCATCAAAAAAGTCTTGGTAAAATATCTCCTTAAAGATTCTAAGAATTTGACCCTTTTCATTTTAGTCACCTTTAAAAATATTTTTCAAAAATCGCATTTTGGTCACTAATCCAAAATGTCACATTTCCAAATTCTTTTTTCTAAAATTGATTCCACAAAAAATAATTATATAATAAAAGATGATTTTTAACTATTTTCCACATTTTTATCTTATAAAAAAATATACAGTCTTAAATCTGACTCGAATCTCTAACCCAATCCACCAGACCGTCTAACAAACCTCAAAACCGCTAAGCCCAAAACTGAGGTGTTACAAAGTCGAAGAAAGTAAGAGTGTGAGCTAAATTTGGGATTTTTGCTAAAGGTCAATACATCTCTGACTCCTATTCTTCTTGAAGATTATAAAATAATTACTTTGCTTGATTGTATGGTATGGTATTGTATGAGTGGAGCTTGCCCTAGGTAACCAAAGTAACGAATTTGATGATATAAATGATGTTAGATGACTTTAATAAGATCATAATCAATCTATTAAATTTTAGTAACCACTTGGGGTGGATTTAAGATAATTGAAAACAAGTTAGGAGTGATTTTCGAGCCTTAGAAAGTATTTTCTAGGCTTCGGTATCAGTATGCGGGGTGGTACCGGTACCCCTTGTTCAAGATGACAAACACAATTGAGTTGTGAGAGAAGTACCGGTACAAACTTCAACCTACATCGGTATGCCATTCAAGTCGTATCCATATTGGTTGATCTGTACCGATACCCATTGCTGGAATAAAATTTTAGTTAACAAATTTTGTACTGGTACGCGGGGAAACGTATCAGTACTGAGGGTGTACCGATACTCGTGCTCGAGTATCGATACTAAGAGCCTGTCAAACCTTCCCATAACGAAACAAGCATATTGGTAAGCAAGGGGTGAGTAATGGCACTCGTTGTACCGTATCGGTAAATGAAAAACCCCATTTTTTGGCCTAGTTGAGAGTCGGGTCAAAGTATGTTACAAGAGTTCAATGTAGTGATCGATATAATATTTTAATCATTATTCATTAATTTAGTGATACAAAAGCAATAATGTATTCATTTCGGTGCCTCTATACACTACTAAATCCATACAGTGGAGTGGTGATTCGCTACAAGACTATAATCATCAATTTAAGACCAATTTTAAACTTTTACAAGTTTTAGGGACTAATCTATAATTTCAGTAACTTAGAGGTCCTCTCCTAAAAATAAACTTATCGATATGAAATTTAATCAATAAATAGTGTACGTATAAATTTTCATACCAATCGAAGGTTATTTATCCCTTTAATTAATCCATGTATCAGTACCAGTACTCGAGAGGTTGTACCGATACGCCATGCATGATTCAAACATTATCAATTCCAATGACTAATATGCGTATCGATACACTCGAACCAGTATCTATATGCATTTATTATTATGAATATTATTTCTTTCGAAATCAATACTGGTATCGGTACAAGCTGAGCCGTAGCGATACGTATGCCCTAATTTTCAAATTAGATTACATTGGGTATCGGTACCTACATGACCGTATCGATACCTAACTATAATAATTTTCCAGTGTCGAAAATCTGTACTGATACGCCCAAGGCAGTATCAATACGCCTTGTTGACTAGCATTGACTTGGTTCAAACATGCATACTCGTACCGATAAGACATCACCCATATCGGTACGGCAAGGTTTGTAATGACATATTTGGTCTGGTTTTTATCAATTTTGACCTATCATACAGTGTCCAAATCTTATAAAATTTTATAGGCAAGTTTATAAAGGCATAATCTACTATCATGCCAAATTTTATAGCTATGTGAATCCATTTACTATAATTTTACCTTTTTAGGCCAAATATGCAATTTTACCACTTTTAGCCAATCTCCAGAGTTTCATCTTAGGCCCTTAAGCTTACTCAACCACACACAACATATATATACAACATAATGGCCAAAAGTGGCTTAACAAACTATCATGCCACCATACTAGGAGTTTGTAGGGACGATAAACATTACTCTAGGTACCGTTGTGATTTGTCAAAAACTTTTAACTTCCCAATCTCTTGCAAAAATTTTCCTTAACCTGAAATGTATGAGATGAAATGCATTAGGCATACTTTGCCTAGTGAGGTAGTCATAAACAGTGGCAATAACGATGGTAGGAAATTCAAATCATGCTATGACAATGTCAATGCTAAGACGATATCAATGCTATGGCAATATCAATGCTATGGCAATATCAATGCTATGATAATATCAATGTTGTAACCATATTAAATAACATATTTGACATATATCAATAGTGTTCCCTTAGATTGAAACAAGATATTGGATACACGAATTCCTATGCCTCGCCAAATTAATAAATGGTTTAGTCCCTCCACCTCGCCAAATGATCAATAACACAAATATCCCTCAATCTCACCATAATAAAGGTAGTAGCCCAAGGATCGTATTCCACCCATACCAATGAACCCATGAATTCTATGGCATACCAATTGTATCCAATGTCTTTTCGAATCCAAGGTTCGATAACAATAACAATGTCGATGACAATGACCATATCGAT
This sequence comes from Hibiscus mutabilis, assembly GCA_019671005.1. Classification (NCBI taxonomy): domain Eukaryota; kingdom Viridiplantae; phylum Streptophyta; class Magnoliopsida; order Malvales; family Malvaceae; genus Hibiscus; species Hibiscus mutabilis. Next base: position 46,627 of record JAGYYJ010002706.1, read on the forward strand.
GGCAATAATGGTGACAATATCAATTTCGATAACAATGGCAATGTCAATGTTAATGTCAATATTTCAATAGCAATAACAATATCAATGTCGATGTTCAATGACAATGGCAATGTTTCAATGACAATGACAATGGCAATATCAATATCCAATGTCTATGAAAATATCACTATAAATGGCTATGGCAATGACAATATTGATGTTCGATGATTGATGTTTCTATATTTCAATGCTTTAATGATGTCAATGACAATAGCAATGTTTCTATGAACACTATTTCAATGCAATAACTTACCGATGCTTACCAATATAGTCCCCAAAGATATTTGATGCAATATCCTTCGACACAATGTTAGCTATACAATATCCAATGTCAATGAAATCGGGAAAGATACGTAGCCTATTCCTGAGACTTCGACTACACTCACCTAATTTTTGAAGCTCTTACGGCTATCAGATTGTCACTCTTTTGTTCCTAGCTTTAGATGGAGATGGTGATCCTTCTTTTTCCAAATCTTGAGCTAGGTAAAAACAATAGGAAGTATTAGGATTAACACAACGTTATTGATATCAATGTTAGGACTTAAAATAGCTATTTGCTATTACGTCTTCCATAGATTTAAGCTCGAAATTTATTGGTGAAATTTTAGGGTTTATGAGCTTCAACTTAAAATTAAACATCAATTATCCATGGAATCGAAAAATTGTTTGAGGGTTTTAGCTAACCAAATCGATGGCTATACGATGGAATCAATGGATTGAAGAAAGCTTGAGTTTTAGATAACTCAACAATGGAGGTGCTAGCTTAGAAATTGTGGAAGATGAAAATGGATAGGGAATAAGGGTCTTGGTGGATGCTAACAAGAAGGAAAATAAGCCTTGAGTGTTAGAAACACTCTAGTAACTTAGCAATAATAGGTGGAGGTTTCCCTTGATGAAGGGTAAGCTTAATTTTAATTCTATATTCCATTTTCTTTTCAATTTATTACTTTAAGGCAATAGTAATTGCTATCAATCATCTTTTCCCACCTTTAGGGACCGGTTCATGTGAAGATAAGGGAAAATAGTAGGTGAGTCACCAATAAAATGGGGAAATTACGAGGGTGGTCCTTTAATTTCCTAAACTTTACACTTTTGCCCCCAAACTTTTAATTTTTATAGTTTAGTCCCTAAAAAGCTTTTTAATGGATTCAATAAGGTCCTTAAACAATAAATTAACTCAATTAGAATCCAATATCAATGTAATTGACCACACAATCAAAGTCAATACAATATTTGGACCTTTTTGGTGTAGGGTTTTCGATCGTCGAAACCCAATTCTGACTAGACTAGTTTTTAGGGTGTTACAAGTACACGATGTCAAGTACCGGCGCTGACTAGGCAATCTGCCCCCAAAAAATATAAATTTAAGTTCGAGAGGCTAAAAAATTATGGGCAATGGTTTAATAGACTCTAAATGTGATTAAATGACTTATAAAATTGAGAAATTGATATTTTTCCCCTGTATGTGAGCAATTGAGATAGAGGCTTGCTTGATATACTAGAGAACTCTAATGAATTAATGAAATGATTAATACCTTCCCTGACGTACCATAGGCTTGGTAATAATAAATTGAGGGATGAACCATGTTGGTTAGTATCATCCCTTGGGGGCATTTGCTTGATATAGCTTGGCTTGGAGCCACTTACCTCTTGGTGAGGTGTATGAATGCTCGGTGAGTATGTCTTATCTTATGGTTATTGTAAAGGAATTCAAATGTCCTAGAGTCAGTACTACTGTACTCATACAAGAGGATATATACTTAGGACTATGTGAGCAAGTACATCTGACGTACCCGAAGGCTAGATGATTAGGGTATGGTTAGAGACCTACTTGTGGCTATAGTGATTCGAGTATGGACAAGGGAATGTGTACTTCAGGCTATGTAATCAAGTAACATCTAACGTACTCATGGGTTGAGTGATCTAAGTGTGGTTGGTTTATCTATGGTAATCTGAGTATGGCAAGGGAATGCGTACTTCGGGCTATGTGATCAAGTATCATCTGACGTACTCACGAGCTGAGTGCATGTGTGTTGCGCGTAATAAGTGCTACGCAAATGTGCAAGTATACACGTCGCAAGTTATAGTATAAAAGATATCGTCTCCACAGGGATTGATGCTACTTCAAGGATCTAGTCTATTGCACTGTAAAAGTAAAAACACAAATAAATGATTATAAAAGTTTAACTGATCTAGAAAGCAAATAAAGTAAAAGAAAAGATGAATTCAAATGAGAGAGATAGGCTAGGTTATCGTGAGTTGAGGTGTGATAGCCGATTGGATTGTCTTGGTAAAAGAGTGCACGGGCAACTCAGTTGCCGTGGCAACTTGCACGACGGGGTTGCCTTGGCAACTAATTGATGGTTGCCTGGGCGACTAGTTGGGCAACTACTTGGGTGACTGGGCAGCAACTTCAAGGTTCGGCGGAGCGTTCTTTAATGGTTTCTTCTTATCCCTAAGTCGAAACTCTAGCTACTTGTGCATGCCTTGATAATACATCCCTGCGTGAATCAAGGGTGAACAACAACCAATCTTGCGCTCCTCTTAGCCGTTGAAATCCTTAACTTATTCCTAAGCCGGATTAATCTTCACCATCATTGGATTGAATAAAGATCATATTCATTCGTTTCTTGAATCTAACTCTCCCGATATTAGATAAATGGATGAAATCACGAGATCCTCTCCCAATTCACTCGCAAACAATAATAAGAATCAAGAATGAATAAACCTTGAAATAGAAAAGTGCAAACTCTTATTACCTAAACAAAAACCAACAAGTTCTCACAACCACAAAACACAATAACCATAGCCAAGTAAATTTAGTTCATGGCTAGGTTCCAAAGAAACACAAGATAAACAATCCCTAGCATGAACCCAATCGAACAAGGAAGAAAAGCTGAAGCTTGTCGAAAATTCCCCTTTGCTTCCTCTCTTGGTCTTGTCGAAATTCCCTCTTGCTCTCCCCCTTCATCTTGTCGAAATCTCCTTGATATTTATAGGGCTAGGCCAAAGTCCTTCTTTGAGGAGGAGTTTGAGTTGGAATTAAATTATCTTTAAAGAATATAATTCTTTATTATAATTTTATTCCTATTAGAACTTCTCCTATCTTCTTGGAATTTAATTCTTCTTTAATCTCTGCATGGCAATCAAATTCCTTTGGGCTTGGGCCTTGCTCCATGTCATATTGGGCTTGTAAAGTCATGAATTTCGACATCCATATTGCTTTTTGTCTTTGTCGACAAATGCCATGGCAACTGGCTCGGCGTCTCCTTCATGCATTGCCCTGACAACTAGCTCGACATTGCTTTGGCAAGTGATCCTGCACATACACACACAAAAACACACCAAAGCAGCATCTATTTCCACAAAAATCACCAAGTTATGTAATCAAGCTCAACGATTGAAGGAAACATGGATTAATGCATGAATGGCTAACTATGCAACTAATATGAGCCTAAGTCTAACAATAATATGAGTAAAAAGGGTAAGAAAAATAGTACTTTTGAACACTTATCACACCCCCAAACTCGAACTATTACTTGTCCTCAAGCAATGCAAACTCATAATTACCTGCCAAGACTTCAAATTTTCACAAACTTAGCTTTGAACTTGATTTCAATTCTACGAACGGGGCACAAAGTATGATTGGCTTTTTATTTTTCGGAAAAGCGAGGAGTTACTCGGAATCAAACTATAATGCTTGTGAGTGTGTGCGGAGTTGTGTGCAAGTTGATTTTTCGGATTCTATGCAAACAATAGGTTTTCAAATTACTTCATTGGGTTCTTTTTAACATGTTTTAACTAGAGCCAATTTGGGCACCTCTAGTGTTTTATTTTTAGTTTTCTTAAGTTAATTTAATCGACTAGAGCGGTTTGGGCACCTCTAGTAAAAAAAAATTTTTAACGCCTCCTAGAGCCAGTTTCGGGCACCTCTAGTGATCAATTTTGTTAGCATATGCTAGAGCCAATTTCGGGCACCTCTAGCCTTCATCCAATTTTTATTCTAATCCCCCAATTAGTTAATTATCAACCTAAGTTTACTAGAACTCCTTAAATCAATCAAACCACAACAGTGTTTCATCAAATTTAGCATCATAGTAAAATTCTAAGTTTTTCCATGGTTATCCTAGAATAAAAATTCTACCAATTAAGTGCATTGGCAAAGTCATCATTGAATATTCATCAAATCTAAGCAATTCTTGTTCTAATTAAAGGCATGGCAAGCAGTTTATGTATCCTAAATGTAATGCTTAAGATTAATGTAACTAAACATGGTAATTACTAATAACAATCCCCCCCAAACTCGAGTGAGGCATTGTCCTCAATGCATGCATAAAAATAACAGAAAATAAAAATAAAAATAAAAATGCATACGAGGACTTACTCCGAGAGTTCGTCATCGTAGATGATTAGTTTCCTTCTAGTTGGCGTCTTGATTTTCTTGCTTGAACGCGATGGTTGTTTTCTTGTTGCCGGTGGTGGAATCGATCCTCGTACGGGGTTGTCCTCATCATCCTCTTCATCAATGTCAATGGCTTTTCGTTTGGAGGATTCAATTGGTGCGGTCTTTATTGGTTCAATGGAGGACTCGTCCGAAACTGAAAAATCAGAAAATGATTCCGTAGGAGTTGATTCGGGCATAGGTGCTTTACCTTTGGCTTTTGTAGTGGTTGCCGGGGCATCGTCAGGGTTGGTTGCCGTGGCAAGGATATCGACGGGAAAGATTGGGAACGGCACGCGATTGTTCGGGTACTTTTCTAGGATGACTTGGGTTATGGCATTGTTGTGCTCCTTCATGTACCGCATGAACATTAGTTGCCGATCTTCAATTTGCCTTAGGCGGCTTGCCAATGGGTGAAAAAGTGCTTCAAAGTGTCCCGGGATTAATGGCCGAGTTGCCCTGGCGTTAGGTGCTTGGGCATTAGGGATTGCCGCTGCGGCAGGAGTTGCCGTGGCAAGTGGAGGCCTTGAAGAATCTCCCGGTGCCTCTCCCATTAGCTTCCGGATTAGTGCTTGATTCCAACCAGACTTGGGTAGGGCCTTTTCATCGGTAGATTCACTCGGGACATGCATCTCCTTTCAAAGATTAGAAATTAAGCAAGGGAAGAAAAGATAACCCTTATCTTTTGAGCTGCATACAAAAACCTCATCACAAATAATTTTTCCAATGTTAATGATGCGATTATGCAAAATAGAATGTATGAGCAAAAGACGTCGTATATCAACGGTAGTATTGTGTGTGGAGGGCATTAAAGAAGTTTTAACAAACTTATTCCATAGTTTTGCCTCGGGTTTAAGCCGAAGGCGATTTACCGTGCCCTTGTATTTACCGTCGTTCCAATGAGTTCCCGGTTGAGTGAGTTCTTGAAGCACCTTGTCGAGTTGCTTGGGATTGATTTGGTCAACAAAGGCTTGATGCTCGTCCTTCTCAATGTAAAGTCCGTAAAAGGTGTTGATGCTTTCGGGACTTATAAGTATGGCCTTGTCACGAACAAAAACATAAGGATTATCCGGGTTAGGTGAGTGAGCATAGAATTCTCTTACCCATGAGATGTTACCCGGTTCCGGTTGATGGCAAAAGATTTGCCACTTTTGATGTGCAATCCTCTTGAAGATGAATGGTTCAAGGCCGAAATCTTGATGAGAGTTGGAGTATTCAAAGCCTTGTTCTTCATGAATCTTCCGGCTTTCAAACTTGGATTGAAATCTTTCATGAACCGCCGGTGTAGCAAACTTCTTGTATCTTGGTTCTTTGGAGGAACTTGGATGAACTAAAAGTTTAATCTTGGATGCCATGTATGATCTTGGTTGTGAGTAAAATCAAAGAAAAGAAAAGAAAAGAAAAGAAACTAAAAAGTTGCAAGATAGAAAGTAGGAATAGGTTAAGGGTGATGGGTTTTATAGAAAAGATAGGTGGTTGGATTGGGGGAAATCGAAAAAAGGGTTTAGGGTTTGGTAGGAATTTTCGACAAAGGGGTTTTGGTTAGGATGAATTGGAGGCTTTATATAAGCCTTAGATTCAGCCCATTAGTTTCCTTGTTGAAGATGTTTTCCTACTTGGTTTAGAATTCCTTCTTTATCTTGAACTTCCTTTCCTACAATTCAAAAACAAATCAAATAAGGATTAAAATTAAAGATAAACTAATAAAGAAAATAAATAAAGATGTGTAATTGGATTCTTAGACTTGAATAAAAAAAAGAATCTATCCTAAAACTACTAATAATAGGCAAAATAATAAAATAATAATAAAAAAATTGGAAAAAAATGAAAAATAAATAATTAAATAATCGACAAAAAAAATAAAAATAAAATAAAAATAAATAAAAATATCAAAAGGGAGAGCATGCTCATGCATCTCCTAAATTGACCACTTCCTTTTTACGTTCCACATGGGCACCATTGTAGTGCTTCAATCTTTGTCCATTAACTTTGAATTCATGGTTGTCAGAGATGAACTTGATTATCACGGCACCATGAGAGAATGGTTTGACGACTTCGAATGGTCCCGACCATCTTGATTTCAGCTTTCCCGGGAAAAGTTTTAGCCGAGAATTGAATAGGAGAACTAGTTGCCCTGGCGTGAATTGCCGTGGCAATAGTTTCTTGTCATGCCATCGCTTTGTTTTCTCCTTGTAGATTCGTGCATTGTTATAGGCGAGTGCACGAAATTCTTCTATCTCATTGAGATCCATCAAGCGCTTTTGTCCGCACTTCCCAATCCATATTCACGGTCTTGATTGCCCAAGACGCCTTGTGCTCGATTTCCACCGGTAGATGACATGTTTTACCATAGACAAGCCGGAAAGGGGACATACCTAATGGTGTTTTGAATGCAAGACGATATGCCCAAAGTCGTCATCTAGTCTTAATGACCAATCCTTCCTTGAGGGATTTACAACTTTCTCGAGTATTCCTTTCAACTCCGGTTGGAAATTTCGCTTGCCCGTTGGTTTGTGGGTGATATGTCGTGGTGATCTTGTGTGATATGCGAGCGTTGCAACATCTTGGCAATTAGTCTGTTGTCAAAATGCTTGCCCCCGTCGCTGATAATTACTCTCGACATCCCAAACCGTATAAATATGTTTTTTCTCGCAGGAATCGTTGCACGGTCTTGGAATCGTCGTTGGGAACTGCAGCTGCCTCTACCCATTTAGACACATAGTCGACGGCGAGTAAGATGTAGAGGTTGCCGAATGAAGATGGGAAAGGTCCCATAAAATCGATCCCCATACATCGAAGCAGTTCCACCTCGATGATGTTTCGAGTGGCATCTCATGTCGTCTAGAGATATTGCCCGGCCCTCCGCAACGATCACATTGCTTGTAAAAGTCTTGGGCATCTTTGTACAATGTTGGCCAATACAAACCAGATTGCAAGACTTTGGCAGGGTGATACGAGTTCCTCCAAAATGTCCTCCATAGGGTGAAGAATGGCATTGCCGGAGTACATTCTGTTGCTCTTCTTCAGGGACACATCGGCGTATAACCTGATCTGCACATTGTTTAAACAAAAGAGGCTCGTCCCAAAAGTAATGCTTAGCATCATGGCGGAACCGCTTCTTCCCTTGGTGAGTAATGCCATACGAAAAAATACCACAAACAAGGAAGTTAACTAAATCTGCGTACCAGGGTATTACCGAGGCATGTGCTGTCGTAGTGTCTGCTCCTAGAATTGCCGAGGCGTGCGTGTCAAAGATTGCTGCGGCGTCGAGAGTTGCCGAGGCGTGTGCATCCATGGTTGCCGAGACGTCATGGGTTGCCGAGGCGTTGAGGGTTGTCGAGGCAATTAGAATTTGTTCATCCGGGAATGCATCGCATATCTCTAGATCCGCGTCCTCCTCCCTATTGCGTTCCAAACGTGATAAGTGATCGGCCACTTGATTTTCTGTTCCTTTCCTGTCCTTAATTTCAATATCAAATTCTTGTAAAAGTAATATCCAACGAATCAAACGAGGTTTATCATCCTTTTTAGCAAATAAGTATTTGATTGCCGAATGGTCTGTATGAACAATTACCTTTGTACCAATTAAATAGGATAGAAACTTGTCAAATGCGAAAACTACAGCTAGTAACTCTTTCTCCGTTGTTGTGTAATTCACTGGAGCACCATTAAGAGTTTTACTAGCGTAGTATATCACATGGAAGGTCTTACCGTGCGTTGGCCTAGGATCGCTTCCTACCGCGAAATCACTTGCATCACACATAAGCTCAAAAGGTAGTGTCCAACTCGGTGGAACGACAATGGGTGCGAGGCAAGCTTTTTCTTTAGGGTTTCAAATGCTTGAGTGCAAGAATCATCAAAATCGAAGACTTTATCCTGTTCAAGCAGATTACACAAAGGTTTAGTGATTTTAGAAAAATTATGAATGAACCTCCTGTAAAAACTCGCATGTCCGAGAAAACTTGAATTCCTTTAACCGAATTTGGTGGGGTAATCTCTCGATTACGTCCACCTTGGCTTTGTCTACTTCAATTTCCTTGGATGAAATCTTGTGGCCGAGCACTATTCCTTCATCTACCATAAAGTGGCATTTCTCCCAATTGAGGACTAAATCCGTTTCTTCGCATCTTGCCAACACCCTCTCTAAATTGCCGAGACAGCCGTCGAAGTCATTACCAAAAACCGAAAAATCATCCATGAAGATCTCAAGGAAGTCTTCGACCATGTCTGAAAAGAGCGCCATCATGCATCTTTGGAAGGTTGTCAGGGCGTTACACAATCCGAACAGCATCCTTCAGAAGGCATAAGTACCGTATGGGCATGTGAAGGTTGTCTTTTCTTGATCTTCTGGTGCTATGGCAATCTGATTGTAACCTGAATAACCATCAAGAAAACAATAAAAGGGTTTACCTGCAAGACGGTCAAGCATTTGATCAATAAAGGGTAATGGGATGTGATCTTTCCTAGTGGCTTTGTTTAGCTTTCGATAGTCCATACAAACCCTCCAACCGGTCACAGTCCTGGTTGGGATAAGTTCATTATTTTCATTGCTTACCACTGTTATACCTCCCTTTTTCGGTACACATTGTACCGGACTTACCCAATGTCTTATCGGAGATAGGGTATATAATGCCGGCGTCAAGCCACTTGATGATTTCTTTCATTACAACCCCTTTCATGGCATGATTCAGTCTCCTCTGGGCCTCAATTGAAGGTTTGTGATCATCTTCCAACAAGATCTTGTGCATGCACACCGACGGGCTAATTCCCTTCAAGTCGGCAATTGTCCACCCTATTGCCTTTTATGTAGCTTCAACATGTTGATCAGCTTCTTTTCCTTCTCAGGCTGTAACTTAGAGGAAATAATTACAGGTAATGTATTATCGATCCCTAAGTATACATATTTGATTTTTCTCGCAATTGTTTCAACTCAAGAATTGGTGGATTTTCGATAGAGGGTTTTTCGATCTTACCTTCCTTACCCGAGTAGTCCAGTGGTTCAAAGTATGTACACGGGTCGATTGACTAGCCAATTTGCCTCTTCTGGTTGTTCCTCATCGACCGGTTCTTCATACTCCTCGGGTTCCTCTTGATCGGCAATGTAGTTGCGAGGCAACTAAATTCCTCATCGAAGTTAAACTCGCCGTGGCATGAAGTAGTTGGCATTCTTTCGGATCATCGGCATGCCTTAGTGTTTGGAACACATTTAGTTTTACCGCTAGTCATTCACCCTCATTGTGAGTTCTCCCTTTTCAACATCAATCAAAGTTCTCCCTGTCGCTAGGAATGGTCTCCCGAGAATGATAGGTGCATGCTCATCTGCTTCACAATCCAAAACAATAAAGTCAGCGGGAAAAATGAATTTATCAACTTTTACCAGTATGTCCTCGATTTTTCCCTACGGATGCACATAGGATCTGCATTCGGCTAGCTGCAGCATAACTGTTGTAGGTCTTGCCTTCCCGATTCCTAGTTTCTGGAAAACCGATTTAGGCATCAAGTTTATGCTAGCCCCTAGGTCGCATAGTACTTTCCCGACATAGTGATTTCCAATAGAACAGGGTATTGTGAAACTTCCGGGATCCTTCAACTTGGGCGGCATACAATTGTGCAACATTGCCATGCATCCCTCTGTCGCGGCAACTGTTTCAAACTCTCCTAGCCTTGTTCTCTTGGACACAATGTCTTTAAGAAACTTGGCATAGTTTGGCATTTGTTCAATTACTTCCACCAATGACAAGTTGATGTGGACTTGCTTTAGGATATCAAGAAACTTCTTGAATTGATATTCTTGCTTTTGTCGCTTCAACCTTTGTGGGAATGGTGGTGGAAGTCGGATATCTTCGATCCTTTCATTGGTTTGAAATCGATTGACGGCATTGCGGGACATCCGGAGTTGCCCGATCGTTATCAACTGGGGTTGCCGAGGCGCATTTATCGCAAGTTGCCAGGCGCGCCGTCGGTTGCGAGGCATGCTTATTGTCGGTTGCCGCAGCAATTCTCGGTTCAGCATCCGAGGCTTTGCCGCTAGGTTAAATCTTGATCTTTTTGTGGAGTTTTGTTTTGACGAGCGGGTTTGAACCTCTCTAAGTTGTTGGCCACTGGTGGTGATTGCCTTACATTGCTCATGGGCAGTTCCTCTTGCGACTTGATGATCGCTAGGTAAACCTCCTTGTGGTCTAGTGTTGATTTTGAGCAAACTGTCCGACTTGATTTTCTAATGATTTGATTGCGCCTCTTGGTTTTGCAATCTCATCTCGGTCTGTTAATAAAAGCATCGATTCTTTTTATGAAATTACTATTCTCACCATATAAGATTCAGTTTTCATCATAAAAGCATTTAGAGAATTTTCCAAAGAACTAGATGTCGTCGGTTGTTGCCGCGGCATCCATTGTCGTGGCATATTCTCTTTGGAATCGATGCTTGTGCATTCTGATTGTTCGGTTTAGAGCATTGTTGAGATTACTCCATAAAAAATTTGGGTGCTTCTTCCAATTTGGATTGTATGTATTTGACATCATGTTGTTGCTCGATTGTAATTCCCCACATAGAAGCTAGATTCATTTGCATACATTCGGAAGAATTATGGTTATCGCCACATAACTCACAAAAAGAATCCATTACCTTGACTTCATGTGTGTTGTTTGGTTTTTGCATGTTACGGACCATCTTGGTTAAAGCGGCCAATTGTGCGAAATTGAATCTGATGATCCTAGTTCATGTATTGTGGCTTGGCGTCTAACTCCTCCTCTTCTAGTAGATGGGAATTGATAATCATTCTTGGCCAGCCTGTTTAAAATTTGCATTGCTTCTTCCGGCGACTTATCTAGGAGTATGCCGTTTGCCGAGGCATCTAGCATCATCCTTGTTAGTGTATTCACGGCGTTGTAAAACATTGTTACTTGAGTCAACACCGGGAATCCGTGTAAAGGGCATTTATGTAGAAGTTCTCTATATCGCTCTCAAGCCTCGTACATGGATTCATCATCTGCCTATCGAAAAGAAGTAATGTCGTTACGAAGCTTATCAGTCAAATTTGTAGGATTAAATCTAGCAAGGAAATCACGACAAAGATCAGTCCAAGATGCTATGGATCCGGCATGAATGCTATTCAGCCATGCTTTCGCCCTATCCCTCAGTGAATAGGGGAATAATCTTAATCGTAGGACATTGGGGGTGACTCCGTGTATCTTGAACGAGTTGCAAATCTCGAGGAAAGATTTCAGATGTTGTCGTGCATCTTCAGTTGCTGAGCCGTCAAATTGACCAATTGTGTTGATCATATTAAACATTACCGGTTTCAACTCAAAGTGGCCAGCTTCAATTTCAGGTGCGACAACTCCTGGGTTAAGTCCATCAAGATCTTCTTCAAGATAGTCTCGAATAGTTCTGTTTCGTGCAAGAATCACTCCTCCTCCTGCTCGAACATCTTGATTCATATTGCCGTCTTGATTTGCCATTGCTTCTCTTATCCTTCGTCTAAGTCTTTGTAAGGTTCGTTCGATTTCTGGAGCAAAGGGATATTCTGGCGAAGTCGGTCTCGCCCTGGTCATATACCAATGCAAAACCAAAGTTTGTTAGCCCTTTGAATTTTAAACAAGAAAAAATAAAAAGAAAGTGCAAGAAAATAAAAACAAATTCGCTATTGCCAATCCCCGGCAACGGCGCCAAAAACTTGTTGCGCGTAATAAGTGCTACGCAAATGTGCAAGTATACACGTCGCAAGTTATAGTATAAAAGATATCGTCTCCACAGGGATTGGTGCTACTTCAAGGATCTAGTCTCTTGCACTTAAAAGTAAAAACACAAATAAAGGATTATAAAAGTTTAACTGATCTAGAAAGCAAATAAAGTAAAAGAAAAGATGAATTCAAATGAGAGAGATAGGCTAGGTTATCGTGATTTGAGGTGTGATAGCCGATTGGATTGTCTTGGTAAAAGAGTGCACGGGCAACTCAGTTACCGTGGCAACTTGCACGACGGGGTTGCCTTGGCAACTAATTGATGGTTGTCTGGGCGACTAGTTGGGCAACTACTTGGGCGACTGGGCAGCAACTTCAAGGTTCGGCGGAGAGTTCTTCAATGGTTTCTTCTTATCCCTAAGTCAAAACTCTAGCTACTTGTGCATGCCTTGATAATATATCCCTGCGTGAATCAAGGGTGAACAACAACCAATCTTGCGCTCCTCTTAGCCGTTGAAATCCTTAACTTATTCCTAAGCCGGATTAATCTTCACCATCATTGGATTGAATAAAGATCATATTCATTCGTTTCTTGAATCTAACTCTCCCGATATTAGATAAATGGATGAAATCACGAGATCCTCTCCCAATTCACTCGCAAACAATAATAAGAATCAAGAATGAATAAACCTTGAAATAGAAAAGTGCAAACTCTTATTACCTAAACAAAAACCAACAAGTTCTCACAACCACAAAACACAATAACCATAGCCAAGTAAATTTAGTTCATGGCTAGGTTCCAAAGAAACACAAGATAAACAATCCCTAGCATGAACCCAGTCGAACAAGGAAGAAAAGCTGAAGCTTGTCGAAAATTCCCCTTTGTTTCCTCTCTTGGTCTTGTCGAAATTCCCTCTTGCTCCCCCCTTCATCTTGTCGAAATCTCCTTGATATTTATAGGGCTAGGCCAAAGTCCTTCTTTGAGGAGGAGTTTGAGTTGGAATTAAATTATCTTTAAAGAATATAATTCTTTATTATAATTTTATTCCTATTAGAACTTCTCCTATCTTCTTGGAATTTAATTCTTCTTTAATCTCTGCATGGCAATCAAATTCCTTTGGGCTTGGGCCTTGCTCCATGTCATCTTGGGCTTGTAAAGTCATGAATTTCGACATCCATATTGCTTTTTGTCTTTGTCGACAAATGCCATGGCAACTGGCTCGGCGTCTCCTTCATGCATTGCCCTGGCAACTAGCTCGGCATTGCTTTGGCAAGTGATCCTGCACATACACACACAAAAACACACCAAAGCAGCATCTATTTCCACAAAATCACCAAGTTATGTAATCAAGCTCAACGATTGAAGGAAACATGGATTAATGCATGAATGGCTAACTATGCAACTAATATGAGCCTAAGTCTAACAATAATATGAGTAAAAAGGGTAAGAAAAATAGTACTTTTGAACACTTATCAATGTGGTTTATCCGTGGCTATGATGATCCAGATATAGTATTTAACTGACGGCTATATGAGCTTGAGTAACCCGTTGGCTTGGTGACCTCAGGTAAGGACAACTTAAGGCTAATGTGATCCAAGTATGTCCAGACATATCCGTGGCTATGGTGATCTGGATATGATCCATCTAACCTAACAGTTATGTGAGCACAAAGAACCCGACGGCTATGCGAGCACGGGTAAAATAGGGCTTCGTTGGCCAGTATGTAGTGATGTATGGATTTAAATTATGTATATTGTTATGGATGCTATAGATGATAGCTTATGGATGTATAATTCTCGATAGGCTGAGTGATCTCGAGTATGGTGAAGCATTATAGAACATATAATATTTCTTGTAGATTTTAATTATGCCTTAAGATAGGTGATCTAAGAACTCTAGCTGGCTTATAGATAGTGAAGCATTATATATGCTCTCTATATTATATTTGTCTCGCATGCTTATTTTATAATAATCATGATTTATGGTTAAGTAGAAATGTACCACTAAGCTTTGTAAGCTCAACGCTTGGAATCGTTATTTCTATTCATGGGTTAGTTGGTTGGTCGTGATCAAGGAGCACATAGTGGAGGGAATTCCTAGCATCACATCGCTTCAGAGTATAATGCTTAGTATTTAGTTTTGGGCTTGTGCATTCATAGGACCTTACAAATGTTGAGTTTGTAAACTCTATTTAAATTATTATTTGATATACGGTGTTTTAAACTCGGAGCTCCTATTTTGTAAATTGATTTATATTGTTATTAAGTACATGTGATTATGAATGGTTTAGTGTTTTAAATTTTGGCTAAATCTACGGTTTTAAAATGGAAATTTGTTTGGTCATATTTTAGGTGACCCGAATGTAATATTTTGGATCTAGATCCAGATCAGGGTGTTGCACGTTGTCACCACCTCATCCATGGTCCTACCCGATTAAATAAAACCATATCATCTTTATTTTCCACATAATATTTTCTTATAAATTAAAATTTACAAATCATCATCTTCTTCCTCGCACCTCATATATTAATTATAATATGTTAATGAATAAAATCCTTAAAATAAAAAAATTCCAAAAGATTAACACACTATTGAGATAATGATTTTGATATAACTTAAAGAAAAATATTTTTGGACTTAAACTAATATGCAAAAAAATATTTCAAAAGTCTATAAACTTGAAAATATGTTTTAAATGTTTTCAAAGGGTTTTTGACATGTTTTAAGCGATTTTAAATAGCCAAAGTGTCAAAATTAGGTTTGAGTACCGGTACAGCTTGAGCCGTACCAATACCCAGAGTGCCTGTATCGGTATGAATTTTCGCGTACCGATACGCCCCTTTGTCCCCGAGTTTTGGCAAATTACAGTAGCCAAATTACGTACCTATACGGCCTCATCCGTACCGAAACCCTAGGGTGCGTACTAATACCCTTATATCGAGTATCGATACTCTTTGTATTAAATGCTCCAATGGTATTTTTCTTAAGGTAGGTATCGATACCATACCTCGGGTACCGATACGCCCTGCTCTAGAACTGCATTTATGGCTGGAATTAAAGTCCCCAACGGTTCTTAACAACCCCCAATGGCTAGTAGTGGTCATGAAGCCATTAAAGTGCTTAAAAGACCTCCCCAAGTATCCATGGAAGCACAAGAAACAACTTGCCAACATTTATGTCTTGAGAAATCAATTTTTGTACTTTAATTGTCAATTTTATTTTAAAAAAAACACTAGTGAGCCAAATTGTCACATTTTCTCAAGTGTTTATGATTTTGGGTGAGAGCTTAATTGTGCAAACACATCAACCTTGCAAGGGTTTTCATTGTTTGCTAATTTGTATTCTCTTTGTAAGAGAGTGTTTCTAGACTTTGGGGTATAAGTCTAGGTTTGTGAGGGTTATCTCCTTGATCCTGGAAAAAGAAAAGACAAATTAGTGGATTTTTGGAAAATCTTTAGTGTGGATAGCTAAGGTAGTGGAAGTAGACTCGGTTGAGTAGTCGAACCACTATAAATCATCGTGTCCAAATTTTTATTACTTAGCCTCTCGTCCACCCAAGCAAAAATCCAATTCACCCCCTCTTGGCATTCGACTGATTGATACGAGCCTCCCAACACACAAATCAAAAAAGACAAAAATTAAATGATTTATTCTAATCTGTTAAAAATCTCAGCCTCAACCTCAAACACTTCTTCCAACAGATGTTATAACATCGATTGTTTGGAAGCTCTAATAAGGATCTCATTATCTTATCAAAAAATGCCCCTAATGTTTGACTAAATTATCATTTTAGCTCATATTCTTTTTAAAGCAATTTAGCCTTCAACGTTTCATTTTGGGTCAAAATGGCCCCTCAACGGATGAAAATTGTTAGTCAACCAACGTTAAATGACTTGAAATGACATGTCAAATCTACATGATAGTGCACATCACGATAGTAGTGTCATATATGCAAATATGATGACTTTACAGAATGACACATCAATCAAAAAATAATTTTATAAAATTGTATAAAATCTAAAATATTTTCTTCTTGTGACGTGTCATTCTGCCAAGTCATTTAAAGTTGTTTATCGTCAATTGACTAATAGTTTTCATCCGCAGATGGGCAATTTTGACTCAAAATGAAACATTGAGGGATAAATTGCTTAAAAAAGAATAAGGACCAAAGTGACAATTCAATCAAATGTTAGGGGCATTTTTTAGCATTATCCCAATTCAATAATATCACCAATCACCATCTTATTATTAAGGTTTCATTTACATAGTTGTCGGTAATTCAATTTGAAAAACATAGACAATAAGAAATTCGAAAGAAAAAATTAACCCACATTATTATGATTATGTATTTTTTGTTTAAATTTGAATGCTCTGACAAGAATTCCGTTTAAACCAAATCATCTTATTAACCACTTTTCCCCTTTAAATTTGAATGCTCTAACAAGGATTTCGTTTAGTACTGTCGTCGAGAGTCATTTGTTTGGATGAGTCTATAACGACAACGATATTAACGGTGATGGTGATGACAATACCAATGATAGCAGCGACGGTTAAAGCAAAAAAAAAATTTAGGGTTGAGGTTAGAGTTTGTGGATGATGAAAGAATTGATCTTATATTTTTAATTAATAAATACTATAAAAAATTTAGGGTTGAGGCTAGGGTTTTTAACATATTAGAATAAATTGTTTTATTTTTGTCTCTTTCGATTCATGGGTTAAGTTTTTGGGTTTTTTAAAGGACTTTATTCATTAACATATTATAATTAATATATGAGATATGAGGAAGAAGATGATGATTTGTAAATTTTAATTTATAAGAAAATATTATGTGAAAAATAAATATGATGTGGTTTTATTTAATTGGGTAGAATCATGGTGAGAATGGTTCATTGGATAATTTCTTCTAATTTTGTTTTGAAATATGATTAATTGCATATCGGGCTTTTGAGATTTTTAATAATTATTTAAAAGTCATTAAGAATTTAATGGTGTTTAACGATGTATTACGTTAGTAGTATTCAACGGTGTGCGTCGCCCGTTCTAGACTCATCCTAAAGTATATCATAGTAAAAAGGAAAAAACTTACGCATATTATAATAAAATTATGGTATATAAAAATATGTGTTATGATCCACTTACATTGTTTAAAACTCAATTACTTTTATACATATTTTGGACTGTTGGATGATAATAATAAATGGATAAGATTATTTGCTTATTTTTTTTTCAAGTGATAATCTTCATATTTTCTACTATTAATCTCATCCATCATTTACATTCATAAGATCCAAAAAAAGTATAAAACTTTCAAATTTTACATAATGTAAAAGGATCTTATATCTAAAAATATTTGTAGAAAGATAATTTAGAAAGGGCAATAAATATATATGTATCTGCATAATTTGTGTTCCTCACTACGTTTGTTTATGATTTGTGTTTGCCGGTGGTCATTGATAGTTGGAGCGGATCGACACCTTTGGAATCGACGCATAAGGTATTTGCAGTTTTCTAGTGGAAATTTCATCTAGTTTATGTTTTAACAACTCCTCAGAGACTCTTTCTACAATGGACTTCAGAGATTTTATGTGGTATAAAGAGTAAGTGTCTAATATGACTGGAGCAGCCATTTATTTATTTATTTTTGAATTTTTTGTTTTTTTTTATTTTTTTAAATTTGCGAAATCTTGAAAGTTATGTTTTTAATTTTTTGTTTATTAATAAATTTGTTTGGTTTCAAGTTTAAAAAATTCACATCTATCATATATGAAAACCAAAACGATATACCTTAAAAACTACTTATATGGAAATTAGATAGAATTACGAATATAATAAATATATTTATGTACAAACAAGATTAAAGCAAATAAATTCAAATAAGGAAACAAAAAGAAATAAGTGGCCAATATACACGCATAAAATTAAATAATGGGCATAATTCACGCTAGGAATCAAAACAAATAAATGCCTAAATCTAATATGCATAAAATGACGAAAATAAATAAAAACAAAAACAAAGGCTCAAAAGAAAAGACATTCAAAAACACAGAAGGAAAAAAGGACGAAAAAAGAAGAAAAGGAAATGCGGAAGGGCTAAAGAGGTGATTAACTTAGGGCGGGGGATTTAATGAAGAAAATATTTCTTTTTTAAAACCCATATGGACAGACATAAAGTCTAAAGCAAAAAAAAAAAAATCATTTTTCTACTTCCCTCAAACAGATCAAAATCCCCTTTTTCTTTTCTGTGAAATGTTCAACGTGAGTTCTTGAAGAAGCAAGAACTCAAAAAATCAACCACAAACCATCCGTTTTCTTCTTCTTAACCCGAAACCGAGCTCCGATAACCCCATCTTTTGCGATTCGGAAACCCTCCTTTTTAAAGGATCAAGAACTCAAAATCCCTCCCTTTTTAAAGAGAGCAGATTCGGAAAACCCCATCTTTTGCGATTTTAAAGGAATTTCCGGTTAATAGTTTGAATTTGCATCTCTTCCTTTAGAAGTATTTTTGGTTTACTTCAATGGGTTTCAATCGGCTTTCAAGGTAACTTTGTGAATTAAGCCAAATTGCCTTTCTTGTGGTTTGGGAGCAGCATTCTTTTGCAATCTTTTTTTAAAATACGTTTGATGCTTCAATTCTGAATCAAATTTTGATTGTGAATTCAAGATTTTTCAGTGTTTAATTTTGTTGGTTCTAAAAAATAGAAAATTCTTTTCAAGAAAAAGTAAATCAAAGGCAGGCGTTAAGTCATTTCTCTTTGATTATTTTATCAAAGATCAAATTATTTTCTATTCTTTGACTATTTGGTGAGTACTCTGTTTTTCTCGGCATCATCAACATTGTTCTTCCTCAAAATTTTGTTTTTTTTTCTTTCTTGAAAATTTTTCTAAGACCTCTGTTGGTTTTTCTTTTATTTTGCGATTTTAAAGGAATTTTCGGTTAATAGTTTGAATTTGTAATTCTTATTTTAGAACTATTTTTGGTTTACTTCAGTGGATTTCAATCGGCTTTCAAGGTGACTTTGTGGACTAAGCCAAATTGACTTTGCTTTTTTGGTGGTTTGAGAGCAGCATTCTTTTGTAATCATTTTTTAATAGGTTTGGTGTTTCAATTCTGAATCAAATTTTGATTGTGAGTTCAAGATTTTTCAGTATTTCTTTTTATTGGTTCTAAAAAAATACAACTCTTTTTCAATAACGTTCATTCCTCATTGTCATCGATTTTAAATTTTGTACCATCTTTTTCAATATTGCTCTCTTAATTTTCAAGTTTTTGTTTTATGATGGAATGTTTAAGATAAAGAAAGTTTACTTTAGTGGGTTTCAATCGGCTTTCAAGGCGATTGTGTGGATTAAGCCAAATTAGCTTTGTCTTTCTGGTGGTTTGAGAGCAGAATTCTTTTGCAATCTCCTTTTAATAGATTTGGCGTTTCAATTCTGAATCAAATTTTGATTGTGAGTTCAAGATTTTGCAGTATTTCTTTTTGTTGGTTCTAAAAAAATAGAACTTTTTTTTTCAATAACGTTCATTCCTCATTGTCTTCGATTTTAAATTTTGTACCATCTTTTTCAACATTTCCCTCTTCCTTTTTAAGTTTATGTTTTATGATGGAATGTTTAAGATAAAGAAAGTTCACTTCAGTGGGTTTCAATCGGCTTTCAAGGTGATTTTGTGGATTAAGCCAAATTAGCTTTGCCTTTCTGGTGGTTCGAGAGCAGAATTCTTTTGCAATCTCCTTTTAATAGGTTTGGTGTTTCAATTCTGAATCAAATTTTAATTGTGAGTTCAAGATTTGGCAGTGTGTCTTTTTGTTGGTTCTAAAAAAGTATCATTGTCATCTATTTTAATTTTTGTTTGCACAATCTTTTTCAATTTTCCCTCTTCTTTTTGAAGTTTATGTTTTGTGATGGAACTTTTCATAAAGAAAGTCATTGGCCCCAACAAGAAAATCTAAAAGTGGGAACAAACAATATTCGAGTAAATATGAAGTCTCTTTCATTAAAGACGCTGGAAATTCGAGAAAAGTAACTTAAAGGCAGGCTTTAAGTCATTTCTCTTTGATTATTTTATTAAAGATCAAGTTATTTTCTATTCTTTGGCTGTTTGGTGAGTAGTCTGTTTTACTCGGCATCATCATATGCTAATAGTGGGTCGATTTGATGCATGTACTGTTGTATTTATTGCTGTAGAAGAAATTATTTGACAAGTTAGGATCTCCATGGAGCAAGGCAGAAATCGAGTGGTTTTATAAAGCTTATCGAGCATACGGAAAGATTGGGAAGATGGTATACTCTGAGAACTATCATGGAAAAGCTTTATGATTTGGCATTATTTTATATTGCCATAATTTTCCATCTAGGAACTGTATAAGCATATATAACACTTTATTAAATATTTTTATAAACTTGTTGCTTATATCTAGGAATTGTATAAGCATATTTGGTTGCTCTCAATCAGCTGGACCAGATCTTCATACGAGACCTTATAAGAGGAGGATGGTATGCACATACTAATGAAGTAGTTATCGATATTGGAATATCAGCACTGTTGCAAGGTGATGATTAGTTTACTTGAATTCATACCATATATTGTCTTGTTTTTCATCAGTTAATAAGATTACAGGATGTGAATGATTTAAACCTGTCCACTCATGTCCCAAGTAACTATGCAAATGCAAAGGCCAGAATCTTTTGATAAGTTGCAAAGATTATCCGCCTCTACTGTTTTTATTCCCTCGTGAGTTCCAAGGGGGTTGTTGGAAGAATCCACGGCCGGTTTTCCCTTATGCTTTGATCTTCTTCTGCAGGGTAAAGGCATAATCTTTTGTCAGTAACCTCCATTGTTTGTTAGGAGAATAAATGTTGATAATCTAATTAAAAGGAAGATTTGAATTCATTTACCCTTTACCTGCAACTTGAGTCGTGTTGAAATTCCCCATATTTTGTCCTTTTTGGTTAGGAATATGTCCAACAGCAAAATGATAACATGCTTGACTTAGGGAACATTATGAGTTATGAGATGTAATATACAGAGACAGAAATTTTAGACTTTTGGCCGTGAAGATTTGGAAACAAAAAAGTCAAAATGTCTGAAATATTAACGCATGCATGGATCTCTTATCTAAAGATTGATACTTTTCTCGGTTGGGTGATTTTGACAATATCAAAGTTGACAACGATCGTACAACAGTACCATGTCCAACAAGCAAACCCTCTCAAAGACATCGATTGGTTGAACAACATACTTAGACGTCTATACCTGTTGAGCTAAACTAGAGTGGGTGGCTGGTCACCCTAAACCCTACTCTTAATGCAGGTTTCCAATGGGGTTTTGGCTAACTTGGATATGCTGTCTTCTACTAGTTATCACTCATTATGTTAATGTTATTACAGTTAAAAGGATTGCTCATGTTGCGGACACTGGTTTATAGTTACTATTTGAAATTGCAAGCTTTACTCTTTTATAAATAATTACATGTTGGAACAGATATCAGTCAAATGCATTTGTTTATTTGTTTCAGGTCTTGTCTGCTAAACCAAATAGCTAAACAGAATGAGCATGGAAAATGTGAGTGCCTTTTACTGTCTATATGTCAGCTCTTTTTTGCCTATCAAATGTGTTAATTCCAGAAAATTGTACTTTTCTCTTGCTCAAGTAAAGGAAGTAAATTTTGTGCAAGTTCTTTTACAGATAATGCATTTTTGAAGGCTGTAAGTATTTTTTTCATTAACTTTCTTGTTTTGTCCCTTATGAGACACAGAGAAAGCCCCCAATATGGCCAGAATTACTTCAAGATAAGATAACCAGCTTACCAGGACATGTTATCGATCAAATCTTGTCGCATTTTAACTTTTATTCACCTAATTTGCAATTCTTTGACATTGGTGGCATTTTTTTATGATGATAGCATTCAGAATAAATACCATTTAGCTCTGGTTTCCATCGGTTTGTATGTAAATAACAACTGTGCGAACAACACTGGACAGAGTTCTAGTAAATGATCAAATTCTTTGTTAATCTGCCCCATATTAGAAGGCTGGAGATTCAGAGTTACTTTTTAAAGGTAATGGACTTTACTGAACATCATTCTTGAGTCTAGTATGGTACATGGTACTATCTTCTTAATGAACAAGTTTCTCGGTTTCTCAGGAGTTTTCAATTGAGTGCCATCGTGTTTTCTTTTTATCATTTAGACTTATGTATGTATTTTTAAAGCCTTAATAGGATTCTGCAAACTCAAAAGTAACATGCTTCTTTACTGATCTCCGGAAATGTTAAAGAAACTCCATTCTAGTCCTCTAGGATGATCATGTGCCACCTTAATATGTCTATTTGTGTGAGAAAGGGACCATGGTGGCCGGAGAAGATGAACGCCGGTGAACAATGAACAATAAAATATGAAAAGCTATAGTTTAACGATAGAACAAAAATAATATTTTCAACAGAGAACAATGTGTTTCTCTATATTTTCTCTTATTCTTCTTAATCAAATGTGTATGAGATAAGCCTTTAAATAGGCTGATACAAAGTTTCAGTATAATTAAAATTATACTTTTATCTATAATTTAAATAATATTTATCCCAAATTTAAATAAGACTTTTAGTAAATCTAAACTACTGACTTAGAAATAAACTCTAATTACACATTAAATTAAACTCTAACACTTCTTGTCAACTTACACTCCCCTTCAAGCTCTAACACTTCTTGGATAACTCACAGTTTGTAGTTCTAATTTATACTGTTCATACTTTCCCCCCTCCAGTATTTGGTTATTGGAAATGTGTCAAGCAGGTTGCGTAACCCATGTGTAGATCTGAATTATCTATCCATTCGCATAGATTTTATAAATTATTACATGTTGGAACAAATATCAGTCAAATGTGAGTGTCTTTTACTCTCTATATGTCGCCTCTTTTTTGCCTATCAAATGTGTTAATTCTAGAAAATTGTACTTTTCTCTTGCTTAAGTAAAGGAAGTGAATTTTGTGCAAGTTCTAACACAAATAATGCATTTTTTTAAGGTACCAAATTATCTGTATTTAAAAAAGCGAAAACCCATTCAGAATGTGTTGTGCATTTGTGCTGGAGAAACCACATATGGTGACATTGTCCGTTTATGTCAGGCTTGAAACTCTGGAAGACTCGATTTTTGTCGAAGCTTAACAATGACGGGAAGTAAGTTTTAGGACTGGATTTACCCCTCTTAAGATTTGCAATGACTGTTGTTTATGATGCCATCTGCCGCAGCTACAAGACAATGTGTTTCAAACAATGTCCATCAATCAGTTTAGTCATTCTTTTCATTGTTGCTGTCTCTAGGATATAGAGACTCTAGCTTTGGTCCAATCTCTTCAAATGACTAACTTCGTCATACTGAGATTCAGTGGAGGCTAATCTGTTTTCTTGGCCACTTAGGATTTTATTTGCTTATGGTTGTTTGTTATGTTGTGCATGAAACTCCAATGTATTAGAAGTATTATTAACTTCTGTAAGTATTTTTTCATTGACTTGCTTGTCTTGTCCCTTATAAGTATTCCAGAAGCAGAGAGAGCCCCCAAGATGGCCAGAATTACTTCAAGATAGGTTCATTAGCTTACCAGGACATGTTGTCGATCAAATCTTGTGGGATGCAGTAAGGACCAGTGTTCTGTCGATGAAGTGTAGATACAAGTGGGCTAACATGCATATCGTGTGCTTGATAATAAAAAAAACAAGCTAGTAAACATCATTGATCATGTGCGATGGATTCTTTGTATATCAAGAAGCTCTATCGAAGAATTCATACTGGAAATATGGAAGTGCCAGCCCTACAAGCCTCCTTGTTTATTTGATTGCCAGAATTTAACGCATTTGGAGCTATTTAATTGCTTGCTAAAACCACCATTGACATTCAAAGGTTTCAAGAATTTGAGGAGTCTTGATCTTCAGCATATTACCATCGTCCAAAGTGTATTTGAAAATCTAATTTCCAGCTTCCCCTTGCTTGAGAGATTAACATTGATGACCTTTACTGGTGTCACGCATCTTAACACGTATTCACCTAATCTGCATTTCTTCGACTTTGGTGACATTTTTTATGATGTTAGCTTTCAGATTACATTCCATTTAGCTCTGGTTTCCATTGGACTGTATGTAAATAACAACTATGCAAACAACACTGGACAGAGTGCTAGTAAATTGATCAAATTCTTTGTTGATCTGCCCCATGTTAGAAGGCCGGAGATTCAGAGTTATTTTTTTAAAGGTAATGACTTACTGAACATCATTCTTGAGCCTAGAATGGTACATTGGTACTATCTTTTTATAATGAACAAGTTTCTTGGTTTCTTGTTAGTATCTTTTTATAATGAGCATCATTTAGGCTTCTGTATGTATTTTAAAACCTTAGTAGGATTCTGCAAACTCCATTCTAATTTATACTGATCTCTGGGAATGTTAAAGAAACTCCATTCTAGTCCTCTAGGGTGGCCATGTACCATCTTAATATGTCTGTTTGTAGTTCTAATTTATACTGTTCATACTTTCCCTCCTCCAGTATTTGGTTATTGGAAATGTGTCAAGCAGGTCGCCTAACCATGTGTAGATCTGAATTATCTATCCATTCGCATAGATTTTGAAGATATCGAGGAAAATACAGCTGCTCTAAGTTGTCCAAATCTCCAAGAACTGGAAATGTTGGTGAATTTTTCTTTGTTTACTGGCTTATGTTCCTATGGCGATGTACATATATTAATTTCTGATTTCACCAACTTTTTTATCACATCAATGTTTTTTTAGCTAAACTTCTAAAATCAGGTTAATGCATGTTAAAGTTCCTGATATTGGAATTTGATTAGTTCTTGTAAACATCTGATGCTTTACTTTGGCTCGACCAGAGGAACAAACATCTGTGGAAAGATCCAATAACTTTTGGGAAGATTATCACTGGAGCTTGCTGTTAGACCATCTGAGATTGGTAACAGTATCAGGCGTATCTGGTGTGAAATCAGAAATGGATTTCATCAAGTTCTTGATTTCAAATTCTCCTGTGTTTGAGCGATTGAATCTTAAGCCTGCATCCCAGGAAGGTGAATGGGAGTTGATGAAGGAATTGCTGCGGTTCTGGTGAGCCTCAATATATGCAGAAGTCATTTATTTGGACTCGTGATTATCTTAGTCATGGCTACCTTGTTGGAAGGATTTTCTCAATTTATTTATACTTAATATGATAGAAGGATCCATGAATATTATTGGAACCTTGAGTTTAAAGTATGAACCTCACAGTTTTTACTTAGAAATCTCTCCTTTAATGGACAAATTCAGTCAGATAATACTATTTTTTAAAGTATGAACCTCGCATAATATTTCCTTACCTTGATTGTATTATAGTCTCGCATAATATCGAGGTTCCATGTTGACACAGTCAGATAATACTTGCACTTAGCTGGAACAATTTTCTACCTCTGAGCCTGGGCTGGCCTATTTATTTGTTTTTGAACTTGCCGGTACAGTTGCTTGCTTCTCTGGCTTCATTATGCTAATATAGTTGATTATTCATCATACATCAGCTTTATATGTTACCGGAATGATATCAGTGTGTGGTTAATTGGCTTTTGCGTACATTAGCATTGAATCAAGTCATAAGATAAAGAAAGTAGTATATAGCTTCTTCGTTTTTTAACTGAAGTTTGCAATTGATGAAAATAATGATAAATATAAACTAGCTATTTGTCCACCTCTTCATGTGAAACATGGATAATTTATACAATCTCTTTTAGCATTACTGTGAAGAGGAAATTACTGGTGTAAACTTAAGGCAAAATTCATTAAGTTTCAGTTCAAAGGGCAGGAAACTATTTTATGACGAATGAAGTTTGTATGTCTTAACTGTTGGGGCATTGTAGTTTTATTGTTTCTAAGATCACGTATTGACATGAGCATTATTTGAAATTGTGCAGCCTGCTAAGTTATACAAGCTGAAGCATCTTTCAAATGTGGAGGTTGTGACTAATGATCCTAGTGGATGTACTTTTACTTTGGTAAGCCCTTTTTCCTTTATTCTTTTCCTATTGGTTATTTGAATAAGATTTTTTTTGAAAGCTTTATATTATTTGATCTTTGTCTATGTGATTTAAAGGAGCAACTGAGCAGAGGTAGAATATATCCTTTCCTTTGCTCTCCTTGCATGGGATTTTGTCTCTAGCTTCTAACTGAACTTCTTATAGGGATTTGATAACCTCAGAATTCAAAGTGTTGCTCCATCTCAGTGGACTGTGCGCAGCATTGATGACAGGTAAATTGAAATAGCTCTGGAATGAAGATATCTCCTTTTTTTTCTGTCAGCTGTTTCTTTCCCCCCCTTTTGGTGGTACTCCAACAAAATTAATGTTTATCTTCTTTTCTTGTTTGTTGCTTAATTTATTCTTAAATATTTTTTGCAGGAACCGCCTTTTATTATGTATATTAAACATCTGTAAAGCTGTGCTCGGTTGTCTTCCCAAAGTTGTTGGTGTAGATATCGTGGAAATGGCTCTTTGGGCTAAGGTGAGCTTGATGACTTTATTCTTTCTGATTCCTTGACTTTTGAATTGATACTGAATAATTGCTTTAAGCAAATTAGAAATTCTTTATGGAACTCAGAAAAGCTGTAATTATGCAGAGCGTAACATAAGCTTTTAGTTGGTGATGCCTAGCGGGAAAAAAGTTTAAGGATATTTTAATTTATCAGTCCTTGTAGATTGCTGGTGTTTCTGTGGAAGTATAATTTCATAGTGTTGAGTCTGGTTTTGCTTAGAATTTCTAGCAGATTTGTTTTCCCCTAAATTTTAAGAAAAACCAGGTCGATAATTGTACAAATCTATCATTTCTTTATTGTCCTTGACTTGTATATTGCATCTAGGAAAATACACCTTCGGTCACTAGTCAAAGGAATCAACAAGATGGGCCTATTGCAACTACAGTAACAGAAAGTGACTTGAAAGTGAGTGTTGAAGAGGAACTTGTTTCTCAAGCTGAGGAGGACATGGAGGCTCTTTGGGCACGTATGTTGTTCTTTTATTCTGTTCTATGGTTCTTCAGTGAATATCAGATGTTCATATCTAGATGTTGCATTACCTTTCTTTTTAAAACTAAAATATTCATTTACCATCTGCCAAATCACTGAGATGGTTAGATCAGTAATATCTGCCATTTCATGGAAATGGAGAGAAAAACGTTTGAAGATATGGGTTGGTTCTTGTAGTGGTCAATAGTTCTAGGAAGTCTATTATTCTCGATTTCTTTTTGTTCATCATTTGTTTCATTTGCATAATTGAAAAAACAATACACCGTCTGTTGTGTTTGTTAAATGTTGAAGCTCCTCAATCCTATCCCAATATTTTTTTTTATCGTAACATGCTACACAGTTATGTCATGGGCATTGTCGAAGCAAAATCATTTTTTGAAACGGTTGAAGCGAGAGCTTCATGCTTTGGAAGCAACAAATGTGCATGCCATTTTGGACAGTCAGCCTCTAGCAGATGAGGTATTTCCTTCTATTGTTACTTTTTTATTGTGTTTTTCTTCTCATTTTTATTCTCAAATCTCACTGGAACCATGTTGAGACTTATAAGAACCAATAGCCTGTGGCTCATCTGGTTTAGCCCCACCCGCTCCTGCATTAGTTATCAAACAATATTATCAGATGTCCTATGCAATCATGTTAAATCCCATTTGAGATACACTCAAGTGAATCATTTCTACCTCGATTTCTAGTCATTCTTCTCTGAGAGCGTCTTATTATGTTTGCCTACTCCGAAATAGTTCCTATGAAGATGTTGTTGTGCTTGAGGAACTTTTATTTATCTTTTTTTCCTTTCATTGTGGCTTTTTTATTGCTTTATGTGTTTAGGACATGCTTTGTTTTTTTTTCGTATGGAGAATCTTGATTAAACTTGGTGATGCTGATATTTGTAAATTAGAAGTATTTGAGCAGAGAGGTAATTCCTACTCTTTTTTTCTTATCTTTTATATAAAGAAAACTTAGCCTTTGTAAAGGCCTATGTACAAGAGTTTTACCTTAGCTAGGCTATCTCTAAATCTTTATCTTTATCTACAGTTTAGGATAAGAGTTAGGCTAGAGATAAAACATCTAAGAGGTAAGATATACAAAAGATAATTTATCTATTTTAAACGCCTCCAATTTACACTCCCCCTCAAGCTGGAGAGTATATATTGTAGAGTCTCAGCTTGGATGTAAACTTATCAAAAGTCTCTTGGTAGTGCTTTAGTAAGAACATCTGCCAGCTGGTCCTTTGTCGGGATAAAATACAATTTAACCTGTCCACCATTGACCTTCTTGGCAATAAAATGTCGATCAATTTTCACATGCTTAGTTTTATCATGTTGGACTGGATTTCTTGCAATGTTGATAGCTGATTGGCTATCACTTTGCAATTCGAATTCTTCAAACTGCTTTGGCCCCAATTCTGCCAGCAACATTTGTAGCCATATTCCTTCACAGATTCCCAAAGCCATAGCTCTATACTCGGCCTCTGCACTGCTTCTAGCCACAACTGGTTGCTTCTTGCTCCTCCACGTCACTAGATTTCCCCACACAAATGAACAATAACCACTAGTAGACCTCCTGTCAGTTAATTCACCAGCCCAACTAGAATCTGTAAATAATTTTACTGACCCGTCTTCACTTTTCTTGAAGATTAGACCATGTCCAGGAGTCATCTTCAAATATCTCAATATTCTGGTAACAGCTTCAAGATGTTCCTCCCTAGGATCTCTCATGTGGTGGCTCACAAATACTTACTGAGTATGCTATGTCTGGTCAAGTGTGGGACAAATAAATAAGCTTCCGAACAAGTCTTTGGTACTGATCTTTGTTAACAGGGTTGCCTACTTCTTCTCAGTTTTAAATCAACTTCCAATAGGTGTTTTGGCTGGTTTGCATCCTAACATCCTTGTTTCTGAAAGTAAATCAAGAATATACTTTCTCTGATTTATGACAATACCTGCTTTAGACCGTGCTACTTCCATCCCCAAGAAATATCTAAGGCTGCCCAACTCCTTAGTTTCAAATTCTGTTGATAATATTTTCTTCAAATTTTGTATTTCAACCTCATCATCACCTGTAATAATAATATCATCAACATATACGATTAAAATTGATTTTTTACCTAAGGTTGTTGTGAGTTAATACGTGTATGATAGGTAATCTAACTCTATCATAACTATGTAGTTTAGTTATAATCTAACTCTATCATAACTATGTAGTTTAGTTATAATCTAACTCTATCATTGTAAAGGATAAAAGTTCAATCCTAATAGGTTAACTACTCTGTGTAAAACTCCTCTGTAAAAGTCTATAAATAGACTTCTTCTCTTGTATCGAAATATAACAAGAAGAGTATTCAAACTCTCTTTTCTACATGGTATCAAGTTAGGTCGATACTATCCCCTCAAAACCTTTTTTTTCTTGCCTTTTTTTTTTTCGATCGGATCTACATCTCTCCATGACTAATTCGATCCTGCTACATCGAAATTAGCTCTCAAAACAGCCCTCGTTCATCGATTTCCAACTCTCGGATGCTTCTCTTTCTCCCATTACATCCTATAAACTAAATGGAAACAACTACCTTCCTTGGTCTCAATCGGTCTTGGTTGTACATTACGGGGAAGAAGGAAAGCTTCCTATCTCTCGGACTCAACTCTGTTCCGGATGAGTCCGACCGCCTACTCTAATTGGTTGAGTGAAAACACCATGATAATGTCGTGGTTAATTAATTCCATGGTACTGAAATTAGAGAAAATTTCATGCTTTATCAAAGCTGCAGCAGAGAAATTTGGAATGCTGCAGAGATACTTATTCGGCGTTGACAACACACGTAACTCTTTGGAGTTGAGAATAAGATCAAAGATCTCGGACAAGGGGGAGGTAATGAGTGCACAACAATATTTTGGAGTCCTAACCAAATCTTTGGCAGCAAATAGATCTGTATGAAGCTAATGAATGGAAGTGTCTCGATGACATTAGCTTCTACAATAAGCTCAAAAATCAGAGGAGGGTGTTCCGTTTTCTCGGGGATGAATGGAGAGAATTTGATGGAGCCAGCAGCAGGATTTTAGCCACTAAACCACTACCTTTGGTTCGAGAAGCCTTTCGAAATCCGAAGGGAAGAAAGCGGACTTTCCCCGATGGTGCCGTGATCCAAAGAAAGCGAAGCTTCGCTCTTCTTACAAACGCCAACTCGGGAGTAAACAAAGGAGGGGGAGACCTTGGTGTGACCCTTTGCAAAAAGGTGGGCATGTGATGGACCAATGTTGGAGGTGCATGGAAAACGTGAGACCGAAGCCTCCTAAATCCATTCGAGAAAGAAGCCCATCTTGCATCTTCGAAAATTCCTCCAGTGGCTTTAGTAGACAACAGATCGAGGAACTCCCAACAGATTTTTACTCACCTATCATCTAAACCTGTTCCTAATGCCTTAACGACTCATGAAGGTAGTATTTCTTGCTTAGCAACAACTAGTGCATTTAATTGGATAGTCGATTTCGGTGCCTCTCGATCATATGACAGAAATCCTACACACTCTTCAACAATTATAGTAACCACAAGTCTCCTTCCTCCATAAAGATAGCCGATGGTTCCCTTACAATGATAAAAAGGGAGTGGTTACATTCGATTGAGTAGCAAGATCATATTGTCGATGTTCTTTATGTTCCCAAACTCACATGCAATTTATTATCATTAGCAAATTGGTTGAGGATATTAAATGTGAGGTTAACTTTGGGGTTCTTTGTTTGTTTTTTTGAGGGCACGGGGCTGAAGACGGTGATTGGGTGTGTAACGGCTTATATATCCTTGATGGCCTACCTATCTGAATCCTTCTATTTCCAATTGCTTTAGAACATCAGTTTTTTCTAGCAGTTTCCCTTCGAATGATATTATGCTTTTGCATCTTCGATTAGGACATCCAAGTTTCTACTACCTTGCAAAGTTGTTTCCTAATTTCTTCATTAATAAAAATCCCTCTTCTTTTACTTGTGAAGTATGTCAAATGGCTAAACATACGAGAAAAAACCATATGTTCCTTCTCACTATAAACCTACTTCACCATTTTCTATCATACACAAAGTGACATTTGGGGCCCTTCTAAAGTAAAAAACATCTACGGTTCTAGATGGTTTGTGTCGTTTATTGATGATTTTTCTAGAACAACTTGGACCTTTTTGATGAAAGAAAAATCTGAAGTTGAGAGAATTTTTAAAAGTTTTTATCACATGGTCAAAACTCAATTCGAGAAACAAATTAAAATAGTGAGGAGTGATAATGGGAGTGAATATCTTAGCAAATCTCTTGGGTATTTTTTCAAAGAAAAAGGCATCTTTCATCTTACTTCTTGTGTCAACACCCCTCAACAAAATGGAGTGGCCGAAAGGAAAAATAGACATTTACTAGAGGTGACTAGGTCCCTATTATTTTCTGCCAATGCACCTAATTATCTATGGGGAAGCTCTTTCTTCATCGCCACCTACCTAATCAATAGGATGCCAAGCAAGACACTAGGATTCAAAGTACCCACTTGAAACTCTTTTCCAAAAATTTCCACATTTCAAACCATTATCCTCTGTTCTTCCTCTTGAGTTTTTGGATGCACATCTTTTGTTCACGTGCATCGCAATAATAATAGGAGTAAACTTGATCCTAGGGCTCTACGTTGTGTGTTTATAGGGTATTCATCGAGTCGGAAGGGTTACAAGTATTCTTGCCCCATTACCAAGAAAACCTATATCTCTTTTGATGTTACTTTCTTTAAAAATAAACCTTACTTTGCAGGAACTGAAATTGGGGAGAGATACAAGGAATCTCAGCCCTTGCATGATCCACAACCCATTATTTCCTTGCCTATTCTTGATGTAAGTACCCTTTGCTCTACAAAATACTTCTTCCGAGCCTACTACGATGAAATTGTGAGTACTAATCTTAATCTGTAGACACACCTTCTCCACAGTCTAAAACTACCAGCCCCTTATACAACACCTCCTCTAGTGATTAAAACTATACCACATACATCACCTAACTCTCCACAACCACCGAAAGACAACTCGGTGTCTATACAAGAAGAAAAAGAAACTTGACCGAGGCGGTTAGTCACCTAACACTTGCCAAGAACTAGCTTTGAGTCCCGATGCTTTGGAGGCGGGAGGTAATGTTATTCCACAAGATTCTACTCATTGTTAACTTAGATGAGTTTCCTATTGCTATTAGAAAGGGGGTAAGGAAATGTCTTTGCTCATCCTATTAATGAGTTTATTGCCTATGGGAAATTAATGCACGGATTCAAAGCTTTTACGACTAACATTGTGACATAAGAATTCCCAAGAGGCAGTGGAAGAGGCCTTTAACAATCGAGAATGGAGGAAAGCAGTTGAAGAGGAAATTGAGGCATTACAAAAAGAACAATACGGAGCATGACAGATGCGAGAAGGAAAAAAAGGTGTAGGGTGTAAATGGGTCTTTCTGAGTCAAGTACCATTCGGATGGGAGTGTTGAGAGATACAAGGCAAGGTTGGTGGCTAAAGGGTTTACTCAATCATATGGTGTAGACTATCAAGAAACTTTTGCACTGTAGCAAAGTTAAACACCATCGAGGATATTGCTTTCAATGGCGGTTAACAAGGATTGGAAGTCTGCATCGGTTGGACATCAAAAACGCATTTCTAAATGGTAGACTTGAGGAGGAAGTGTACATGCGAGGTTCCCTGGTTTAGAAAGAAGACCACAACAAAGGCGGTGTGCAAACTGAATAGATCATTGTGCGGCTTGAAGCAATCCCCTAGAGCATGGTTTGACAGGTTTGCTAGAGCTATGGTTGAGAATGATTTCAAGCAAAGTCAGCGAGACCATACATTATTTAGAAAAGCTACACCGGATGGTAAGATAACTCTCCTAATTGTCTATGTTGATGATATCATTATTCTTGGTGATGACATAGAAGAGATAGAAGTTGAAAACTGTTCTAGCAAAGGAGTTGAAACTAAGGACTTAGGAAGCCTTAGGTACTTCTTGGGAATGGAAGTTGCAAGATCAAAAGAAGGGTTAGTTATCAACCAAAGGAAATACATTCTAGATCTACTTACGTAAACTGGAATGCTCGGGTGTAGACCAGCAAAATCTCCAATGGAACCCGAGGTTTGAAATTGGTAAAGATGGAATGGGAATCCGGTGAATAAAGAGTCCTACCAAAGGCTGGTGGGAAAACTAATCTACCTCTCACTCACGGACGACATTGCATACTCGGTGAGTATAGTGAGTCAACACATGAGTAGTCCTCGAGAAGAGCACATGGAGGCAAATCGATAGGATCCGAGGTACGAAGTTTACACGAGTGCGGACTTATTTTGAGAAAACATCCAGACAGAACTATAAAAGTCTACACAGGCGCAAGTGGCGGGAGAACTAATGAGATAGAAGGTGCGTGAGTGGCTATTGTATGCGTTGTGTGGGAAATCTGGTCACTTGAGAAGTAAAAAAAGCGTTGTTGTATCTAGAAGCGTATGACGCGAATTGAGCTATGGCTCTTGGAATATGTGAGGAATGTGGATTAAAAACTCCTCACCGAGTTAGAGTTGGATGGAAAGTTAGAATTTGAGGTTTACAAAGTGATAGTCAATCAAAGCAATGAGCATTGCCAAGAATCCGGTCAGCATGACGGACTAAACATATTGAAATAGATAGGCACTTTATCTATGAGAAGGTCAATAATGGAGTAATAAAGCTTCATTATATTCCAACCAAGAATCAACTTGCGATATCTTCACCAAAGCACTTCCTAGGGCAAATTTTGATGAGTTTTCATCCAAACCGGGTGTACACAACATATACACTTTGGTTTGAGGGGGAGTGTGAGTTAATACGTGTATGATAGGTAATCTAACTCTATCATAACTATGTAGTTTAGTTATAATCTAACTCTATCATAACTATGTAGTTTAGTTATAATCTAACTCTATCATTGTAAAGGATAAAAGTTCAATCCTAATAGGTTAACTACTCTGTGTAAAACTCCTCTGTAAAAGTCTATAAATAGACTTCTTCTCTTGTATCGAAATATAACAAGAAGAGTATTCAAACTCTCTTTTCTACAGTTGTCTTCACAAACAGTGTATGATCAGCCTGACACTGTTTGTAGCCAATTTTTAACATAGCCTTGGTAAACCTTTCAAACCAAGCCCTAGGGGATTGCTTCAAGCCATACAATGATTTCTCTAGCTTGCACACTGTTTTCCCATCTTGTTGCATTCCTGGAGGAATTTGCATGTAAACTTCCTCTTCTAGATTTCCATTTAAGAAAGCATTCTTGATGTCTAGTTGGTGAAGTTCCCAATCCATATTAATAGCTAAGGATAATAACACTCTTACCGTGTTTAACTTGGCTGCTGGGGCAAATGTTTCTTGGTAGTCTATCCCATAGGATTGTGTGAATCCTTTGGCTACCAACCTTGCCTTGAACCTCGCAACACTACCATCAGAGTTATACTTTACTGTAAACACCCCATTTGCAGCCAACTGGTTTATTTCCCAGTGGTAAATCTACAAGTGTCCAAGTTTTGTTGTTTTCCAGTGCACTTATCTTTTCTTCTACTGCCATCTTCCACTTAGGATTTTGTATAGCTTCCTCTACTTTTTTGGAATAACAATGCCGTCCACATTTGCAGTAAAAGCTTTAAATGAAGCATTTAGATTCCCATATGCTACAAATCTCTGGATAAGATGAGATGTGCATTTTCTTACCCCATTTCTTTGAGCAATAGGTAAGTCATCAGTATTAACAATAGGAATAGGAGCATTATTCTGACGAGTTTCCATACCTTCCAAGTGTTCCAAGGCTGTAGGACTAAATTCCAGCTCTCGGCAGTCTGCAGGTTGTATGGTGGTCTCTTTAGCAGGCTTCCTTCTCTTTTTGTAAGCGAGTTCCCTTTGTTCAAGTTGTTCGGGCTGGGTGTTTTTAGGAGTCTTTGGTGTATTAGGAGAGTTCAACAAGGTAAAACAACAGGTTCCAAAAATTTTGCTAGTTCTGAAGAATTTACTGGTTCTAAAAAATCTGCAGGTTCTGAAAAGATTGTTGGTTCTGAAGGTAAAACAGTAGGTAAAGGTAAACAAGGATAAAAATTATCAACAAGCTAAAATTCCCTTAAACTCTCCCCCTAAATTTTGGTTTTGGGATAAAAGGGTTTATGTTCATGAAAAGTAACATCCATGGAGGTGTATGTTTTCTTAGTGATAGGAGAGTAACACCTGTAGCCCTTCTTAGTAGAAGAATACCCTAAAAATATGCACATAATGGCTCTAGGATCGAGTTTAGTCCTAGAATGAGGATCAATATGAACAAAGACAGTGCACCCAAAAACCTTGACTGGCAGATTTGAAGAAACTGGCTTAAAATCTGGAAAATAAGAAAGAAGTTCCTAGGAACTCTAAAATCTAAAGGTCTACTAGGCATTCTGTTTATGAGAAATGTGGCAGTAAGAATGGCTTCCCCCCAATAGAATTTAGGAACATTAGTAGTAAATAACAAAGACCAAGCCACTTCTAATAAATGTCTATTTTTTCTCTCGGCAATTCCATTTTGTTGAGGAGAATCTACACAAGAAGTAATATGAATAATTCCCTTTTCTTGAAATAGGACCGTAGAGTTCGAGTAAAGTATTCACTGCCATTATCAGAGTGTAACATATGAATGTGACTGTTAAACTGGGTTTCTATAAGATTTTGAAATTTTTTAAAAACTCCCTCAGTTTCTGATTTCTCTCTCATTAAGAAAGTCCAAGTAAGCCTAGTAGTATGGTCATTGATGAAGATAATAAACCACCTAGAACCGTCTATGTTTTTTTACTTTCTAATGGCCCCCAATGTCACTATGCACAAGGGAAAAGGGAGAGGATGTTTTATGTGTTGATGGAGGGTATGAGGTTTTCTTGTGTTTAGCGAGTGGACAAATGTCACAAGTAAAAATACTGGGATTTTTATTAAGAAACAAACTTGGAAACATTTTTTTCAAGGTAATGGAAATTAGGGTGTCCTAATCTATAATGCCATAACAAAACATTATGGGATGAATCTGAAATAGTAGGAAAACAAGGAATCAGAGATGAACAATTTGACCGGGCTTGTTTATGCAGAGATTTTTGCCCTTGAAGAATGTATAGGCCACCACACAACCTAGCACTGCCAATCACCGTCCCCGAGTCCATAGTCTGAAATTCACAAACATTCGTAGAAAATTTAGAAGTGCATCGTAAATCAGTTGATAATTTACTGACAGATATAAGATTACAGGCCAATTTAGGAACATAGAGTACATTTGGCAGTATAAATTTTCAGAAATCCGAATAGAACCACTCCCTTCAATAGATGACAAGGATCCATCAGCAGTTCTTATATGAGAAGAAAAGTATGGAATAGGGACACATCGCCTGTCATATGGTCCGATGCTCCTGAATCCACAATCCAAGATTGACAAGTACCATTGTCAGCAAAATTAGCAAAAACTGAACTACCTCTTGGGACTGTACGAGCACTAGGCGAGTCACTTTGGGTAGTCATTCGGCTAAGTAGTTTCTGCAAGTCTTCAATTTGCTGATTACTGAAACAAACCCCAGTTGCAGCTACATGTGCAGAATTCTCCTTCTGCTGTCTCACGAATTGGTTAGACCCAGAACCAATAATAGCTGTAGAATAAGTTTCAGCCATCTCACAATATTTGGAAGAATTTTTCTAGGATCTAAAACCTAAATTGATACCATGTAAATTAGAAATATTTGAGCAGAGAGGTAATTCCTACTCTGTTTTTCTTATCTTTTATTTACAGAAAACTTGGCCTTTATAAGGGCCTATGTACTAGAGTTTTACCTTAGCTAGGCTATCTCTAAATCTTTTTCTTTATCTACACTTTAGGATAAGAGTTAGGCTAGGGATAAAACATCCAAGAGATGATATATACAAAAGATAATTTATCTATTTTAAACGCCTCCAATCTACAAGTTTCATTACTATTACCAATATGCTTCTTATTTGCAAAGATAACTAATTATTCTCTTCTTCGTCTTTCAGGTCTTTCAAGGGCTAGAGGCAGCGATAAGTTGTGCTGACGACATGGATGACTGGTTAGGCATGTTCAATGTTAAATTACGACACATGAGAGAAGATATTGAGTCCGTAGGGAAACTTTTGTAAACGGACTATTAATATGTTTGATATGTTTTCATTCTGTATAGTCTGTTATTATTACATCATTTATATGCTTCTAGTTTGCTTCTATTTTTGTTATGAAACTAAATTATGAAGATTTTAAACTATACATGTTCTTGACTTCAACATCTGATCTCTTTTTGTGTTGGTTCGAACTTCACAATATACCAGATAGAGACCCGCAACAAGTTAGAGATGCAATCTGTTAATAATAAGGCACTCATTGAGAAACTTGATAAGCTTCTTGAACGATTGTGTGTCCCTTCTGAGGTTTGTCATCGATGACTATATTTTGTTAGATTCAGCCTGTGTGTGGCCTTCATTTCCCCTAACAATGTTTTTCTTGTTGGTTGTAGTATGCAGCATGTCTGACAGGAGGCTCGTTTGATGAGGCTCACATGCTTCAAAATGTTGAAGCATGCGAGTGGTTAACTGGTGCTTTACGTGGCCTTCAAGTACCTAACTTGGATCCCACTTATGCAAAAATGCGAGCTGTATGGACTCCCCTCTCTCATGGCCCCAGTTTTAAAGCTTGTTGTTAGGAAAATTATCCATTTGTGTCACATGGT
Source organism: Hibiscus mutabilis (assembly GCA_019671005.1). Classification (NCBI taxonomy): domain Eukaryota; kingdom Viridiplantae; phylum Streptophyta; class Magnoliopsida; order Malvales; family Malvaceae; genus Hibiscus; species Hibiscus mutabilis. The sequence goes on from JAGYYJ010002706.1 coordinate 84,578, forward strand.
ATTGCTATTGGGTCCAGGTTTATAAAGTTTTGAAGTACCTAACTTGGATCCTATTTTTTTCTTTACTTTTCTGCTTTATTTTAATTTAAAGATAAGCGAGCAGAACTTGAAAAACTAAAAGCCACATTTGTATGGAGAGCTTCCGAGTTCTTGAGAAACTACTTTGCCAGTTTGGTGGATTTTTTGATTAGTGACAAAAGCTATTTCTCTTAGGTTTTTCCTTCATTTTATTCTCTCTTTTTCTAATGATAAATATAAGCTATGTGGCTAGGGTTCCTAAATGTTGCTCACCTGCTTGATTTGAACAGTGGGGACAGTTGAAGATACCTGATCATGCAGACTTGCGTTATAAATGCAGGACATATGCTCGCCTCCTGCAACATTTAAAGGTCAAATTACAGTTTGACTGCAAAATCTGTAAAATATTATTTCAGTTTTTCTAATATTTTTGTCCCTGCTCATTTTCAGTCTTGATAAGAGTTGCTTGGGACCTTTGAGGAAAGCTTATTTGTAGCTCCCTTAACTTATGCGTCGAGTGGTTGGGAATGCAAAATAAAATTTTCAATTATCCAGAAAAACAAGTCTTTCATATTTGAACTTACTGCTGGTTAGAATGCTTGATAAATAGTAAATTCTGTTTAGGCTCGTGAATTTGCCAATGAGCTTCGTGCTAGTTCAAAAGCATCAAGAAATCCAACTGTCTGGCTGGAGGCTTCCACAGGTGGTAGTCAAAGTGGGAATAGTGCAGAATCTTCTGCAGTTTCAGATGCTTACGCCAAAATGCTGACGATTTTTATTCCCCTACTTGTAGATGAGGTAGTACTTCCCTTCGCTATTAGTACAAGAGGGTACATGTATTCACAAGTCTGTCTTTATTTAAAATTGTATTCCTTCATGACTCAAACTGCAGGGTTCATTCTTTGCAGACTTCATGTGCTTTGAAGTTCCAGCACTTAACTCCCCAGGAGCTGTTGCTAACGGTATTAAAGGTTGACCCTATGATGATGATACCAATGCTGATGATCTGGGCATTATGGACATTGATGAAAATGATAGTAAAGCTGGTAATCATTTTTCTTTTTTTGAAGGTATTTTTTCTTGTGACCTCATAATTTATTGTAATAAATCTCCCTTCCCCTAATTCAAACTGAAAATGTTGAAAACTGTTTACTAGGTAAAACTTCTGCTGATCTGCAATCACTAAATGAGTCACTACAGGATTTGCCGATGGAATTCAAGTATGTAAGCATATTGCAGTCTTTTGCAGATTGTTTTACTGTCACTCCTTATTGTTCTGCGTTTATGGAACCAGAATGTCTTACCATGTTTTGGTGGCTTTTGCTAATGTTCATTATTTTAGGTTGCTTTTGTGTTCGTTCATTGTACTTGTTTTCCTTGTTTATATTTGCATGCTTTTATGATGTTGCTAGGTGGGCACTCTCTTGTTTGCAATCTCAACTTCTTTGTTCTTTTTTTTTCCTGAAAAAAAAAATTCCCTGGATTGCAGGAAGACTTTTATGCAGTAGTTGATTAGGCTTACAAGATCGACCCTTTGCGTTGCATATCCATGCATGGGATAACAGAGCGCTACCTATCTGGTCAGAAAGCTAATGCAGCAGGATTTGTATGTCTCCTGCTTCATGCCCTTGAATCAAGAATTTCTATGCAGTTCAGCCGGGTACGTTTAAATGGAAACTGAAATTTTCACGACTTTTTTCTTTCAGTATGGATCTAACCTGTTTAAGCTGCAATTGCATTTACAGTTTGTTGACGAGGCTTGTCATCAAATTGAAAGAAATGAACATAATGTGCGACAAGTGGGAGTCCTGTCGTACATCCCTCAGTAAAGTGAATCATAGCTTTTATAAGATATCAGAGATTGCAAATTTGAGACCTATGTTACTCAGACTCGGGTGTTAGTGTGATTAGGTTTTTCAAGTTTTTCCTTGTATTTGGAGGATCCTTGAGATGTTTTTGCTTTTATTGGCACATATTATCAATATATGCTATAAATGTTATTTCCAAAATAGCTAGGCTTAACATTATTATATGATGCTTGATTATTTCTTTTTCGCCATGTTCTACTTCAGTTGGTTTTTAAACAGTTTATATGCACTTATGCACAGCTTTGCAACTCTAGCCACCCGCATGGAACAGTACATTCAGGGACAATCACGGGACTTGGTTGATCAAGCATACACCAAATTTGTAAGTCTTATTTTCAGCTTGATATCCTAGTTATTTTGGACTAATTGTATAGTGTGGTTAAGTGAGCTCATGATGGATTATATTGTAGCCTTTAGTATCATAATAAGATGTTAAGAGCCTTGTTGTAGGATCTAGGCCCAGGTCTAGACGTGATAGATTTTTTTTCTCTGACCTATGGTTAATCAAAGAGGCAGGTTCGTCCTTGACTAAACCCCTCTCTGAATAACGTTTATAATAGAGTAAATGCTTATTTTCTTTATTGAATATTGGCAGCCTTTAATAGGCCTTTAGTGACAAAGGAAAGAGTCCTAATGGACATAAAATAAAGATCCCTAACATATAGGATCTTGACTAGCAAGACTAAAGTTAAAGTTATAAAGGAAATAAATTCTAAAGTAATAGGGAAACAAATAAAACTCTAATTTGCTGCCCTCTATTTATTTATTGCCTTACTTATCTTATATTGCTTTCCAATAAAAGCATCCACATCAATACTTCCCTTCTCGGAGTTGAGCTTGTCCTCAAGCTCAAATTCATGATAAGCTTCTTGTAAAACTTCAATCGGTTCCCAAGTGGCGTCTTCTTGAGAACAACCTGTCCACTGCACTAGCAGTTCCTGTTGAGTGTTGACCTCAATGAGCCTGCTACGAATGATAGCTTGTGGGGTGGGTAAGGCCTTGCCATCACACACTAAGGGAAGATCTCCAACAGCAGCTGGTTGAGGTCCCTTGTATTCTTTGTGCAAGGAAACATGAAACACATCATGTATCCTGCTGCCCACAGGTAACTCAAGTTGACACGCCACTGTTCCCATCTTGTTCAAGACCTTAAAAGGCCCAAAATACTTTGGGAGCAATTTGTGATGCTTCTGTTTAGTTAGTGTCAGCTGTTGATACTGTTGAAGTTGTAACCAAACCTAATCTCCAGCTTTAAAATTCAGCTCTCTACGCCCCATGTCATAAGTGTTCTTCATTTGTTGCTGAGCTTGCAAGAGTCTGTGCCTAGCATTTTGGAGAAGTACATCCTTATCTTGTAGAGCTTTATCCACAGCTTCAAGCCTTGTGGAACCGGCCAAATAGGAAAGAAGTCGAGGTGGGTTTCTGCCATATACTAATTGGAACCAAGGGCAGTGTGATAAGAGTTGTTGTAGCAATACTCGGCCCATGGAACCCAATCAACCCATTGCCGTGGACGATCACTAGAGAGGCAGCTCAAGTACATCACTATTGTTCGATTAACAAATCTATCTGCCCATCAGATTGATGGTACGCTAAAGAAAAGGCTAGCTTAGAACCACTTTGACGAAATAATTCCTTCCAAAATAAACTGAGGAAACCTTATCACAGTCTAAAACTATAGATTCAGGCAAGCCATGAAGTCGAAATACCTCCGCAAAGAAGAGAGTAGCAACATATATAGCATTAAACGAATGAGCCAAGGGTAAAAAATAAGCGTACTTCGATAGTCTGTCCACAGCCACCATTAGTACAAATTTTCTTTAACCTTGGGTAGACCCTCCGCAAAATCCATGGATATATCAGCCCAAATTTGTTGTGGAATTGGAAAAGGCTGAAGCAATCCAGCAGGCTGTAAATTCTGCCATTTATGACGTTGACAAACTAAACAATTCTTCACAAATTCCGAAGTTGCAAGCTTTATCCCTTTCCAATAAAAATCTGGACGAAGACGATGCAATGTTTTCAGTCCCCCTTCACGTGCCATAGCATGTACGACTAAAATAATAGTGGAAATAAGTGGAGAGGTGTAATGACTATTTTTTTCTCTCGGAACGAAAATAATTAATTATATTATATTATATTAAAATAGTGGAGTTTCGCTTTTATTTGAAAAGTTATTAAAAATAGGAATTTTAAAAAATGCTTATTTTAAAAAATATGAAGTCGTCATCGGCCATTTTGGTAGATCGGACACTAAAATTAAAACCAGAGGTTCTTTTTTAAAAATTTGGGTTCGAGAGTTGATTACGGATGTGGAAGGATTAGCATCTCACACCCCAAAATTGGTACCAAATAATTATCACTTTATTAATATTAGATTTTTCGGGTTAAATTGACTATTAAATTAAAATTTGGTTAAAAGTGCGATTAAATTTTAAGGGCTTCGTTGTTTGAGGGATAAACGAAAATTACCATGTACGTCTTAGACTTGTAGCGACCTTTTTAAAAATAAGCTTTGAATATATGGGATCGCTAAAAAAGAGTAATAGGTTTCCTTTGGTTATTTGGGAAAATATTTAGAAAATAGAGAATTTTTTGAAAATTTGTGTTTTCTTAAAAAAAACAGTAAACTTTGGAGTCGCCACCGGCCACTAGGCTAGGCCAGACACCATAAAACAGATATTCTATTAAAAATGGGGTTCGGGAGTCGGTTACGGAAGAGGAAGGTTTTGGCACCCCTATACCGCCCAAAAATTGGTGCCGTAAAAAGAAAATAAATAATTACCGCTTTGTTAATATCGAACTTTTCAAATTAAAGTGACGATTAAGTTAAGATCCGGTTATACATGCGAGTAAATTTTAAGGGCCCCGATATTCGAAAGTAAACCGCAAAACTACCATTACTACGTTTGATACTGGTGTTTATCCTCGAATTAACAAATTTAAATTACATTACATACATACATGGCTTTCTATGCACAAAGCATTACACATATATATTAAAAAGGCTATAGTTTATCTTGGCAGCAACCATATATATATATATATATATATATATATATATATTTAAAGCTATACCTACATACTATAATATATATATATATATATCAAACCATACATTATATATTATGTAAAAAAAAAGCCATACACAATATAAATTACATTACATACATACATACTATATACATACCAAGGATATATCACACATATTAAAATCAAGGCAAGGAAGGAAATAGATCACATCCAACAAATGAAATAAAACACAAACAAATAAATTCAACAAAAACACATATAAGAAAGAAAAACAAATAAAAAAGGATTACCAACAAACTTATCAATATCTCATTTAACCATAAGAATAATTACACATAAGTAAACAAGGTATGAAAATACCAAAACTCAAATATGTACTCGATCAATCCACAAATCGTTGTTGATGGGGTTGAAAAACTTGATTTAAGGGTTAGATTTGAATAAGGAGTCTTGGCAGTGAGGTAATGGAATGGTTTGGGGGGATGTTGTTCGATGGATATGGCTAGGAAAAATGAAAATCAGTGATGCCGAGGGGGATTTTGTGTATTTGTTTTGGGTAGGAATCCCTAATAGCCGGGGAATTAGTTTCTGAGAGGGGGGGGGGGGGGGTGCCAGGTGATTGAAGGGATTAGTGGGAATAGGGTAGTGGAAACTAAGGAAAAATCAAATGGTCAGTTTGTTCGGTGGTTTTTTACGGGAAATGAATATAATATAATAAAATATAATATAATATACATGTATAAAATATGAATTACATAAAAAAATTATTAAAAATAACTTTAGATAATATACTTATATGTATAATATGATATATATAAAAACACTACATGTGTATTCCTATATATATATATATATATACATAAATATACGCAAAATTTAACACAAAATAAGATATATACTACACATATATATGGTATATAAAATACAACATAATAAAACACAAAACGTTCATAAAAAAAACATTACCAAAACGACTTTACACAATAGTATATATAATAAAAAGATAAATATAATATAATATATATACAAAAGTACTAAATTAATATATATACTTGTATATATACAATCCTACATAAACATATATTAATACAGAATAATATATCATATATATACTTATATTCACATGACATAAATACATGGCAATAAATAAATTAAATAAAACAAGATGAAGCATGTATCGAACAAAAATGCGATAAAAACATGATAAAAAAACAAACAACAAAATATAAAATAAAACTAAAATTAAATTAAACTAAAGGAACAAGGACTAAAAAGGTAATTAACCCATGAATAAAACAGTTTTGAAATTGGTTGAAAAGGGCTTGATTAAAAATAGTCAAAAGAAAGAGGGACCAAAGTGTAATTTTCCCTTAAAAGAAAATAAAACAAAATTAAGGATGAAATTAAAGATAGGCAAGAATTTGGGAGGACCATTTATGCAATTATACCAACGGCTAAGATCTTGCATAGATTGGACGGTTGAGATCACGTCTAGGGAAGCGCGAGATAACGACACATGGCGATTCAATATCTGAAGAGTCTGCGCATGTGACTTACGCGAGCGTGGGAGGCCAATGGTCTGTGCGTGTATCTCACGCGACAGCTAGATGAGCTTCCTTGATTTGATCCTAGATGTTGGATCTGATCCAACGGCTCAGATGCAGCTGCGCACAAGAGGAAAAAAGTATTAGGATTTCATTCATTAGATATGGGTCCTAGGGTTTTAGGTTATTGGGCTTTGTAATTAAATTTGGATTTATACTATGTAAATGGACTGTAGGTTTTAATATTTGGGTTTTGATATTATATCATATCTGTTTTAATTCTAACCCATCAATATTAATAATAATAACATATATAACATTAATATATATATATATATTCATATATGCATACGCACTTATACTCATATACATACAATAATTAATAAGATAAACATTCATGCATGCAAATCAACATATATACATGTAAACACATTGACACGCATAGACACATATATTAATACGTACATATTAATACATGTTCACGTACGAACAGATACAATAATAATGATGCATATATTACATGCAAGCCCAAATTCATATACATGCAATAGTAATGTATACTAGAAATAATAACAACACATGCATACCTTAATACCGAAATATGTATATAACATTAATCTAATACATACACATGAACCTACATATATGCACATACTATTACACGTACAAATCAACATTAATACATACATACATACTAATATATAATAATTGTTATACTACTATAATATTTACAACCTAGACAAAAGTGAGTGATTACAATTGCCCTTCTTTGCTTGTTCTTTTGAAAAGAGAACAAAGCAAAGACCAAAAAGCACTCATTTTGTCCTACTTTCCTGTTCTCGGCTCTGGAATCACAGGTTCTTCTGAAACTTTCCACTCTTCCTCGACCAACTCTTCAAGCTTTAATCTTTTCAATGACCCGATTTGTACTCGTCTCAACATTAGAAAGAAAAACTTGACATCATGCCCGAAGTTCTTACTGATGGCTCGAAGGTATTATCACTATGCCCGAAGGACTTACCGGTGGCCTAAAGGACTTATCATCACGCCCAAAAGACTTACTAATAGCCTGAAGAACTTAAAATCTGGATTCACGCCAAAATGGCTACCAATCTTCCTCAAAATCTGGATTCACGCTGTAAATGGCTACCAATATCCCTTAAAATGATGTCTCGGTTTCTGCTAGTCTTGACATCACAATAAGGTTAACATCATGCCCGAATGACTTACTGATGGCCCGAAGGGCTTATCACCATATCCGTAGGACTTACCGATGGCCTGAATGACTTATCATCATGCTCGAAAGACTTACTGATGGCCCGAAGGACTTAAAATTTGGATTCACGCCGAAAATGACTACCAATATAAATCTTCAATAAAATCTACTTCTTCAACATCAAATTTTTTAGTGATATTCAAATATCTATTTAAACACAAATAAAATGCTTTTTAAATTAGCGTGACCCTATTTATATGATGCATGCAGTGTACAACTCTTTTTCTTCTTCTTTTTTTCTTTTTTTCCTTTTTCTTTTTTCTCTTATTTTTTTCTTTTTTTCTCATCTTTTTATTTTTTCTTTTCTTCTTTTATCATTCTTTTCCTTTTTCTTTTTCTCTTTTTTTTCTTTTCTATTTCATTATATTTTGAAATCTTATTCCCTGAAATGTAATTCTTCGGATTTCTTCATTTTATCTTTTTGGAGTATGCTCATTAATCTTCATTTTATCGATCTTTACTTCATCAATCAAATACCCACGCTCTTATCTCTCGTACGCGAGTAACTCCCTTCTTCTTCTTTGGGGTCTCTACCCACTTTGTAAGTCTTTCTTCTAGTTCCCACTCTATCTTCAGGTAGGGACTTTTACCATTTTCTCGCCTTCACATTGCCCCATCCAATCTCTGGGCTAAACTACTTCTAAGTTCCTAACCCCACATTACCATTTTTGAAATCTAATCTTCTTATAGCGTCTGAGCGGTAACCAACTCTTGGTCCATATACTTTAATTCTCATTAAAAAAATTTAACGAAAAGGCAGTCGCTTCCAAAAATAAACTTGGATAAAATGTCAAGCATCTTTGAAAATTAATGCTTGAGAAACATTATAGATATCTTAAAAATCAAAATTTAGAAAAGAATGTCAAACATTCTCGAAATTTGATGTTTGGAAAGAAATATAATTCGAAAAATATATTAAACATTTTGAAAAATCAATGTTCGGATGATTTGAGATGCCAAACATTTTGACAATTGATGTTTGGAAGTAAATGACAAATGTGTAAAGAATTGAAATTTGAAAAAATGCTCAATGCTTGGAGGAAGTACTCAAAGAATTAAAATTTGGAGAAAACATGCTCAAACATTTTTGAAAACTAATGCTTGGAACAAGTCGTAAATATGCAGAAGAATTGATTTTTTAGGGTTTAGACATATTTGAAAATTAATGTTTAGTCCTATTAGCAGAATTGTATGTTTTAGAAAATCTGGTCTATGTCGGTGATGTAAGCATATGTATGGTCTCCCCTAGTCCATTTAGGCTCTCAAGAGGAACGCTTTCCATACCTATTTTCGAGTCTATTTAAGGTGGCTCTCTTGATCTCATTATGCCCCCGTCCTTCCCTCATTTGGGTGTCGATCAAGCACTTTGAGGTTTGACGTTCCCTGAAGCAAGTTTAACCCTTATAGGCGGGACGTAATCTGAAGACTATCTCATTTAGATATCTATAAATGATCAAAATGGTCTTTGGAGGCTTGTATTGTAGACCATGTGTCATGCTTTTGCACTCGTTTGATTATCATATGCTTGTATGAAGTATTTTATTCTCTTTCGTTCGTCGGATCGCTCTAGACTGCCCGTTTTTAGGTTTTCACCCTAGAGTTCATTTCATTTCTCTATCTTCAAACCGATTTGGAATTTGGTTGGCCAAGTAATCAATCTTCTATAACTCTTCAAAACTGATGAAAGAGTTTGTATGAATTCTTTGGGATTTTTCTTCTAGTAAAAACCTTCATCCTATGCTTAACTTGCTCAAATAAGATACTCTTTTCTCTTTATTTTCGGGTTTTCACCTTAGAGGTTATTTCCAACTTCTGTATCTTTGGATCGATGTATTCTGGTCGAATTTTGATGCCAACATGCTCAGGCATATCACTATTTTCTCTTTATTTTTTGGATCACTCTAAACTGCCCATTTTGGGTTTTCAACCTAGAGATCATTTTCTTTTTCCTGTACCTTCTGACCAACTTGCATTATGGTGGGCATTAATGCTTGCTTTCTGTTCAAAAGTGACTGGTCTTCCAGAGTTCTTCAAAAATTGATATTTCCTGTAGTCTCCTATTTATTCCTTCTATCTAAGCTTCGTCCTTGCGTTGATGTAATGCATTTTTTTTCTTTTCTTTCTCTCCTTCTTTTATTTTTTCTTTATTTTTTCTTTTTTTCTTTTCTTCATTTCCTTCTATTCCATTCTTTTTTTTCTTTTCTATTATTATTTTTTATATTCCTTTTTTTCTTTTTTCTTTATCTCTTTTTTTACCCATAACTATTTTGGGGCCTTCAGTCTCGAATTTCTTTTCTTTTATTATATATGTATTAACCCTTGATGTTTATTTATGCTTGAAAGTAGTCAATTCTTCACGGTTCTCTAAAACTGATGTTTATTGGCTAGTGCCTTCTTCATGTGTCTTCTCTTATTGCATTGTTCGACTTAAAGTGCTCACCTTTATTGCTTCAGTTCTCTGCCTGCATTTCTTCTTTGCTTGGTTTGCTTACTGATCCTAATACCGTCTTCAATCACTTCTCTTTGGTGATTCCATGGTCTTTGTGTCCAATATTTTTGGCCTCATTTCTTCTTGCTTGGCAGGTGGGAGAGTACCATTTGTCATCTCGTTCATAGACATTGAGAAAATCTTTAGGGGATAAAAGTTTAGGGTAAACACTCGACTCAGAGATCTTAAACGATAAGTGCTTGAGAGGGAAATTTTCCTAAAATGAGAATTGCCCATTATCTAAACACTCATTTTATTCCTCTGTCAGCCTAAACAGACTAGTGGATGCTTACATTCGCAGTATCCTTACTGTATTCAATTTTTCAAAATATAAATAGCTTAGAATTGATCTATGAATCTAAATTAAAGGTAAAATATTATGTTCACGTGTATACTTTTTTTCATGAATATGTATATATGTGTATGGGAGAACAAAAACTACCCTCTAGCAATGAATAAAAAATATAAAGAATCAAAAAATGCCGAAGCAAAAATATTTTCTAAATAATACGATTTTCATTTTGACCAAAATAAACAGGCACATGTCTTTATAAAATATTCCTACTGCTTTTGGGCCTAAGCCGTGGGCTTTTTCTATATACAGTTCAAAAGTAAAGAAATAAAAAATGTGGTGAATCAAACTGCCACTTTTGCAACAAAAAAAAGAAGAGAGGAGACATTCAAGCATAGGGACCATCTCATTCTAGCCTTCTTGTCGTTACATAGACTTGCCCCAATTCTTTAGTTTTCCACTGCTGGATTAAATCTTGTGTCAGAACTTTTTTGTTGACTAGCTTCTTAATTTCTTCCAGCAACGGTCTATATTTTCCGATAGGATGCCCCGATGCCCCCATATAGAAATCACAGGTGCTATTCGGGTCAAAACTATGAGCAGATAGGTCAGGTATGATTTTCATCGGTCTTGGAGTGAGATAGCGACCTTCAACTAGATGAGGAAATATGTCTACAATAGATACCCCAAATATCTCCAGGTCTGTGCTTGTTCGGGGTATTTTTCTTAATGACTCGGAAGGATTGACATTTCTTCTTCTCTTGCAATTACGAGTGTCCTGGAGACAGCACTCATTTATCTCTTTGTCTTCTCCTTCTTCTTCTTTTTCTATTTTCTCATTAGTTTGATCCTTAGACTTAGGCCCCAATTTCCCTTCTCGGGTTGTGTAGTCTATTCTTTCTCCTATCATCATAAAGTCTTCAAATTTGCTTCTCGATTTCTTCAACATTTTATCAAAAAAGAGTAGGGGAAGTGTCGTGTGGAACATGGGCGTCATTTTTTCTTCGACTACAGGAGGCTGAACTTGGGCCGCCAAACACCGCCATCTAGGGCATATTCCTTGAAGCTTTCTCTTGGTCTCATCTTCGTGTTTTGAAGAAATTACTGACTTAGTGCTAAGTCTGAAGCATACTTATATTGGTTCAAAAAGGCATTGGCTAAGTCACCTCATGACCGAACTTGGTTTCTGCTCAATCGGTTGTACCATATCGCAGCGGGTCCCGTCAAACTATCATGGAAGCAGTGGATCATTAACTTTTCATTCTTCAGGTAGCCCTCCATCTTCCTACAGAACATAGTCAAGTGAACCCTCGGACAACTGGTGCTATCATACTACATAAATCTTGGAGCCTTGAAATCTAGAGGAATGACCAAATCAGGGACTAGGCAAAGCTCCCTTGTATTGAAAGTATCTATTTTTTCTTTATTCTTGAGCTCTTTCTTAACTCTATCCTCTAATTGGTCAAGTCTCAATTTTTAACTCGTTCTATTTTTCAACTAATTCTGCCATCGAACCCCAAAAAATTTTAGATTCCAAGAAAGGAATAAAATGATAAAAGATGAAATGAATGCAATGCAATGCAATGCGATGTTGAAATGTAAATATGAATGCAATAAGGTATTGATTCCAAAAGTGATCCCCGTAGAACATCTTTCATTAAGACCAAAAAGGTTTCATTACATCGGATAGTGGATATTTACAAATACTGATGAGCCTTAATCCCTAACTTTTTAACTTCATCCAGCAAGTGAGTCAATTTTCCTCCGCGATCCAATACCGGATTTAAATTCTGACTTAACGATATTGTTGCGTCGGCCAAATCTACATGTTGGGCCACCTTACGCGCTTGGGTCATAGCAATCTTCGTGTTTTTATCCATTTCCTGTATTTCTCGCTTGGCCTTTTGCAACTTGAAAGTTATCTTCTCAACACTTTCATAACCCGCTTGCTTGTAAGCTTCGGTACGAATCTTGCTTGTACGCAAAGAAGTTCTAAGCTCATCTAATTGTTCTCTGAATGTTGCATTCTCTATTTGAAAGGTGCGAGATTCACTCTCACTCTGCTACAGACTTGATTTCAAAATCTCATTCATATCTAAACTGCTTTCTAGCTCATTTTGAGGACGTCGCACTGGCTTTCGGCTTCTTTCAACTTTTGTGACAATAATCCGGGCTCTATTCTCACCAGCCTGACCTTTTCGTTTCCAATGACCCAAATCGTTCTTCAGTTGCAGGATGTCATTCCTCCATTCTTCAAAAGCGTTACCCAAACTGACATTCTAAAACATGCAGTGAAGCTCATGACGTTCATCTTGTAAACTCTTCAGTTCCTCGATTAAATCATCTCTCTCTTACTCAAACTGGTCATACTTGAACGAATGCCCATTTTCTAGGATGCCCCTCTCTTTGGTCTCTAAAATTGACTCATCCTTATTCGACCATTACCCTAAGTTTTGGCTTTCCTTCAGCTTTGCCTCTTTGGAAATTGCTGGCGTACTGGAGAATTGGGGTTTTCCATCTTCGAAACTCAACACACCCATATTGACAAGATCTTTAACTCGGTTCTTCAAAGTGGTAACCGCACCTAACTCAGTTGTTGTAACTTTTCGGGTAATGTGGTTCCTTAAGAACAGACTGAACTAGGGTGATAAGGTTTCTCTCAATGAGTATCAGAAGCAGCTTGGTGTACCTTACGGGCCTCAGAATGTGCTTCTTCACATTGCTAGTTTCTTATAGACCTATCTATATCTTCTGAAAGCTTGGCTTAGATGTATCTCCCACTGGTTTATTGATGCGAATCTCGAAAGGGTTCGACTTGTCGTATTTTTATCTGGCTTGGGAGTGGGATTCTGACCATCAAACTCTATATTTTGACTCTTAATTGGCTATTTTTCTGGCTTTACGAACTCTTCGCCTTTAGCCATTGCGCTCATCAGATTCATCATCTCGACCATTTGTTTCTTCAGTTCTTGTACTTCACCTCGCTCGTTATTAGCAATGGCATTGTCTACCATGTTTGCCCAGGAGCCTTCAGATGATTCCTCTTTAATCTCCTCATATATGGCTTTATGACCTAACCCCAGATTTGTATCATTTGCTATCTGACCAGACAACCCTTTGTCCATTGTGAACGATTTCTAATTTTTGGGCAACCACTTACGAATCAATACCCTATGATTGTATAAGGATACAAAAATGCAAAAAGAAAACAAGACACAAAAAGAAACGAGTTAGTGCTGAATAAAAATATTTAGACAAAGAAATAGTACAGAAAATTAAATAAAACATCAAATAAAACAACCCAACTTAAAATCTAAACCTAAGGTATCCACGTGGCTTTAATGGGGTGGGCTTTCTATATTCTCTATATGCAATTTTGGTGCTATAAGGTACCTGAATTGTCCTGGCTGTCCCCTACTAAGGGTAGCAAGGCCACCTGTCATCACCCATTATAGGCTCATCTCAACCGGGTTTAATTCAAGGGGACTCATTCCCCTATGTCCATATAGGAAAATGATATTCCCACAAAAACATTAAGTAGTATAGCCCCGAAGGTACTTGTTAGGCCCATACGGAGGAATAATATTCCCTCGAAAGCAATAGCATTTTCCCCTCACTTAGACAAAGGTTTATATGTCCAATTTTAAATGCGTTAAAATAAACCCGCATTTATAAATAAATATTAGTTTAGTCGTCACTTTAACCCGCAACTTCTGATATTAGTAAAGCGGTAAAATTTTTGGCTTAACTCCTTTTTGTTTTTGTTTTTTTTAAACCAAAATTAGTCCCTAGCGGAGTCGCCATGTTGTAGCGACTATTTTTTTTTCCGGAAAATCGCTACGAAAATAATTAATTATATTATATTAAAATGGTGGGTTCCCGCTTTTATTTGAAAAGTTATTAAAAAGAGGGATTTAAAAAAATGCGCATTTTAGAAAATATGGAGTCGCCACCGGCCATTTTAGTAGACCGGACACTATTAAAACAAAAACCAGAGATTCCATTTTAAAAACTTGGGTTCGAGAGTTGATTACGGATAGGGAAGGATTAGCACCCCACACCGCCCAAAATTGGTACCAAATAATTATCGCTTTATTAATATTAGATTTTACGGGTTAAAGTGACTATTAAATTAAAATTTGGTTATAAGTGCGAGTAAATTTTAAGGGCTCCGTTTTTTAGGGATAAACGAAAATTATCATCTACGTCATAAACGAAAACTACCATCTATGTCTTAGACTATTATATAAAATATGAATTACATAAAAAAATTATTAAAAATAACTTTAGATAATATATTTATATGTATAATATGATATATATATATATAAACAGTACATGTGTATTCCTATATATATACATAAATATACGCAAAATTTAACACAAAATAAGATATATACTACACATATATATGGTATATAAAATACAACATAATAAAACATAAAACGTTCACAAAAAAAACATTACCAAAACGACTTTACACAATATTATATATAATAAAAAGATAAATATAATATAATATATATATAAAAAGTACTAAATTAATATATATATATATACTTGTATATATACAATCCTACATAAACATATATTAATACAAAATAATATATCATATATATACTTATATTCACATATACATAAATACATGACAATAAAAAAATTAAATAAAACAAGATGAAGCATGTACCGAACAAAAATACGATAAAAACATGATAAAAACAAACGACAAAATATAAATTAAAACTGAAATTAAATTACATTAAAGGAACAAGGACTAAAAAGGTAATTAACCCATGAATAAAATAGTTTTGAAATTGGTAGAAAAGGGCTTGATTAAAAACAGTCAAAAAAGAGGACCAAAGTGTAATTTTCCCTTGAAAGAAAATAAAACAAAATTAAGGATGAAATTAAAGATAGTCAAGAATTTGGGAGGACCATTTATGCAATTATACCATGCGGCAGAGAACTTTTGAAAATATAAAAAGGGCGGAGGGACTTCGGGGGTAATTTTCCCTTTAAAATCTGATTTAATTTAAAATAAGGACTAAATTGAAAGGATTTCGAAAATATCAAGGGCTGATGAAGTAATTTGAAAAAGCGGAAGGACCTCCGTGCGTAAATATTTTGGTGCAAAGGTCCTTAAAACGTGATTATGCCCTTTTTAAAATTTTAAAACTTATAAAATAACCTCTCCGGCTTAATTTTCAAAACTGTCATTTCTTTTACAATAATAGACACCCTCTCCCAAAACCTCTTAAAAGGGTATGAACAATCATCCTTTTGTCCAGATGCCACCGCCATGCCCAGAATCTAGCGGTAGTTTCGCCGTGCTGACCACCTCAAGCTATCGCTGGCCGTTGTTTGCCGACGCCGGCAGACCTCATACCATGACCCAAAACACTCATCCCTTTGAACTAAACTAGATCCGATCTCCCATTTTATCGATTCACCCTCGAAGGGCTTTTCACCAGTACAAAAAGAGTTCCAAACCGTCAAGGTACGCCCTCCCACTTTTCTTTGTTTTTTATTTTTTTAGTTTCGGAATGCATGTAAAAAAAGGATGTAAATATACCTCTCGAAATTGATCTCTAGAAATTTCTTTGTTTATTTTTTTGAATCCGAAATCTCTTGGTACAAATGATTTTTTTTTCTCGGATTTATACCGATTAGAGTACATAAAAAAAGTCTAATCTATTATTGGTAATGGTTACCCATACTTGCTTGATCTGATGTTGATTGATTTTTTTACTGTATTGTGCATGCTCGGTTGGTGAGAGGCTAGTGGTGAAGGAGTTGTACGGCGGTACGGGAACCTTGGGTGGCTGGACACGTGGTGGAGATGGTGAAGGTTATCAAGAGTCGTAAGACCAGATTCTATCTGAGCCGTTGGGTCAGATCTAATCCAACGGCTAAGATTTTGCATGGATTGGACGGTTGAAATCACTTCTGGGGAAGCGCGAGATGACGACTCATGGCGATTCAATATCTGAAGAGTCTGCGCGTGTGACTTACGCGCGCGTGGGAGGCCAATGGTCCGTTTGTGTATCTCATGCTGCAGCTAGATGAGCTTCCTTGATTTGATCATAGTCGTTGGATCTGGATCTGATCCAACTACTAAGATGCAGCTGCGCACAACATGAAAAAAGTATTAAGGTTTCATTCATCAGATATGGGCCCTAGGGTTTTAGGTTATTGGGCTTTGTAATTAAATTTGGATTTATACTATGTAAATGGACTGAAGATTTTAATATTTGAGTTTTTATATTATATCATATATGTTTTAATTCCAACCCATCAATATTAATAATAATATATATAACATTAATATATATTCATATATGCATACGCACTTATATTCATATACATACAATAATTAATAAGATAAACATTCATACATGCAAATCAACATAATACATGCAAACACATTGACACGCATAAACACATATATTAATACGTACACATTAGTACATGTTCACGTACGGACAGATACAATAATAATGATGCACATATAATAGACATACACATACATTATAATAAACACATGTACATACATATACTACATGCAAGCCCAAATCCATATACATGCAATAGTAATGTATACTCGAAATAATAACAACACATGCATACCTTAATACCGATATATGTATATAACATTAATCTAATACATACACAAGAACCCACATATATGCACATACTATTACACGTACAAATAAACATACATACATACTAATATATATAATAATTGTTATACTACTATAATATTTACAACTCGGACAAAAATGAGTGATTACAAGAGGTATGTAGAAATACAATTTACCCTTGAAGAAAATGAACCCCTCTTGTACAACCCAATCTGACCCCAATTCTCCTTGACTACTTCGTTGCTAGAGTTGTAATAATTTTGGTGAAGTTTCATTTTCTTGTCGGACAACGTCAAGAATTTCGACTCGAGGGAAGGAAACCCTCATCTCTTCTAAATAAAGCATCTGCAGCTCTATTCATCTTACCATCTTTATACTTAATTCGAAAGTCAAACTCAGCTTATTAATCCAATGTTGTTGATGGGATGTTGTAAGCCGATGGTTTAACAAATACTTGAGGCTGAAATGATCAGTACAGATGAGAAAATGTCTACCCCTAAGATAGGGTTTCTAATGAGTCACTGCCTTTGCCAAACCAATTAATTCTCTCTCGTAAGTAGCCAACTTAAGATGTCGGTCTATAATTTTGCGACTAAAAAAGCAATTGGCTGTCCCTAAATATTAAAACATATTTTCATATTATAAAATTTTTAAAGGATTTTTTTGAAAACTTTGAAATTTATTTTAAAAAACAAAAGTATTTTTAATAATACTTTAATGATTTTTAAATATTTGAAAGATTTAAAAATAATTTTATTGTTTTATGTGTTTTTTAAAATTATTTTTTATAATTCTATAATAATATTTTTAAATTTATTAATATTTTTAAAATTTTGAAATATTTTATCTTTTGAAAAATTGTTATTTATTATTTTTAAATAAATTTCAAAATTAAAAAATATTTTTTATTCTTAAAATAATTTTTAGTTTTCCAGAATTTTTTTAAAAATTATATTCTTTTTTATTTATATATAATTTTTAAAAATTAAAATTTAAAACTTTCAAAAAATCTAATTGACATTATCCTGTTGTGACATGTGTCAAAAAATGTTAATGTTAACGGTCAACGTTGGTCAAAGGGCCAAATTGATTTTTTTTCTTAAGTTTAAGGGCTTAATTGGGTGTAAAAAAATTTTAAGGGTTGAATTGATTTTTTACAAAAGTTTAGGGGCTTATTGAAACCTTAAACCATTATTTATTTATTGCCTTCCTTCTCTTATATTGCTTTCCAATAAATGCATCCACGTCATAAGACTTGAGCATGGATTAAGTTAAATCATTTGAATTAGAAAAATAATTAGGATGGTGACGGTGAAATCCCAAGATTTGGGGAACGCCCAGACGGCGGTGAAATCTCAACCAGGGGCTAGAGTGTGGACCTTATTTATTTATAATTTATCTAGCGATATCTATTGGGAGAGACTCTGGCAGGTTTTTTTGATAAAGATGGAGTAGTTCTGGATGTGTTCATTCTACAAAAGAAGACTCGGGAAGGATTACGATTTGGGTTTGTACGTATGGGTTCTGAGATTGATGTGAAGCGAGCGATAGAAAGATTGCATAATTTGTAATACCTCAAAATTTATTATACTGTTTAAGGGTCATTTAGTGCTAAGATAATTGTTTAAAAGCTTACTTAATGAATAAAATGATAAAAATGTAAAAGTTAGGATTTTCTCAATTATAGATTGTAGAAAAGAAACTTATGAGATTTTAAGGTGTCATGTGATAGAGAATGAGTAAAATAGGATACTCACAAAATTTGGTTAAAATCCAAGGAAAATTGGAATGGGAATTCAAGGCTAAAGTTTATTGACCAAAATGATAAGTTTTTAAAACTTGGGTGGTATAAGTTGAAATATAAAAAGTTGAAGGATTAAAGTTGCAATTTTCCAAAAGTTAGGTGTTTTATTTCATAAATAGATATAGCACCTATTTGTGTGGATCGAATAAGGAATTACTGGTTTGATCCGATATTTTGATTATTGGAAAATCACAGCAAAGTTTAAGTGGAATTCAGATATCCAGATAGAATTGAAAAATTATGAAATTTTATTGTATGATAGAGAAAGGAAAATAAAACACCTAACTTTTGGAAAATTACAACTTTGATCCTTCAACTTTTCATATTTCAACTTGTACCACCCAAGTTTTAAAAACTTATCATTTTGATCACTAAACTTTAGCCTTGAATTCCCATTCCAATTTTCCTTGGATTTTAACCAAATTTTGTGAGTATCCTACTTTAATCGTTCTCTATCACTGACACCTTAAAACCTCATAAATTTATTTTCTACAGTCCATAATTGAGAAAACCCTAACTTTTACCTTTTTATCATTTTAGTCACTAAGTAAGCTTTTAAGCAATTATCTTAGCACTAAATGACCCTTAAACAATACTATAAATTTTGGGGTATTACAATTCTCTCCCCTTAAGAAAATTCGTCCTCGAATTTTCAAAACATATATGGTTCAAAAAGTTGCAGGTACTGCTCTTTCGTTTCCTTCTTGATTTCTCAAGTAGTTACTTCTACTTTATAATTCCTCTAACTTGATTGGTGTCATTCTATAAAGTTCTATCAATAACTGCTTTGTTCTCGAATTCAACATCAATATCAAATTGTACCTCTTTATTTGGAGGTAATCTTAGTAATTCATCCAAAAACACATTCAAAAATTCCCTTTCAAACGGAATATCCTCTATCTTCTTATCTGATTTTCTACAATTTCGCTACGTAAGCTAGGTAAGCTTCACAACCATACACAACATTTTCTAAGTAATCACTGCAGAGATCACCAAATTTAACAGTCATTTCTTTTTTTCTCTATGATCATCCCAGATCTATCATATTTTGGATATATATTTTAATTTCTCCTTATATTTTACATCTACATCTCTTGTAGATAGCCAATTTATCTCAAGAATGACCTTAAATTCATAGAATGATAATTCTATTCCTTGGTTTACTAATAGGCAGTTCTTACTGATTCATATCACTCTATCTTTGTAACCAAATGATTTACTGATAATCATATCAAATCTCTTCAGTCGGTATTATACCAACTACATACTGTTTTAATTCATTAAACTCACCCCAATATCATAGACAATGCGGGTGACTGTTATAAATTCAATTATTAACAAAATATTTCTCTTATGAACTAGTTGTCATTATACAGTCTTAATTACCCTCTGGAAGAATTTTCCATATCATCTATGTGGAAAATTATTATTGTACTAGTTCTTTATTATATAGATAAATCATTATGCCATATCAGTGTATCACATATGCCATTTTATATTTCATGTCATTTACATAACTTTGATCAGCTTACATTTTCATTAATATTAAGATCAACTTATTGCAAGTCTCTCTCATGTCATATATATAAAATAAATAAAAATGCACTTATTCATATCATATATATAATAAATAAGTAAAAATGCACTCACCTGGGCCATTTATTAGCAAGCCTCACTAAATTCTACAAGATCTTTTCCTTCATAGTACTTCGAATCTTCTTTGATTCAGATTTGATTTCATTAACCACATAAATATAAATAAACATTTGTTAGATTCATTTCTAACAATATTTCGATCAAACTATCTAATCATTTAACATAAAATTTTTCCATAATTAACTTCTAATTTATACTAACTTCTTCTTATTTTTTTACCTGTCAATTTAGTCCCATTACTTACTTCAAACCACCAATTCATCATCTTCTTCATCAAATAGTTATTCAAAATAATTCTCTCTAATTTTCTTTCTTTGCCAAAATAATCACTAAAATGCAAAGGTAAGGATTCAAACTTCATAACTTTGCAATTTAGTCCTCAAATCAACATTACTACCTTAATTCTATTATTTTATCTAAAAATCATATTTAATCCCCATCCAATAATTCATTTTCCTATTTGGTCTCTTGATTTTGACAAGTTGTCAAAATGATCACTAATTTGATTCAACATCGGTTTAGCATTCTAACATCATTTTCACATCTCCAACATCATTAATTACATAAATACACTCCAATTTCATAAAATTCAGATTCGGTCCCTTAACTTTGAAGCTTGCCCAATGGGTCCCTATGTATTCTAATTTTAATTCTAACTTCTTATAACATATTTGATTCATAAAATCTCATAATCATAATTTTCCTAAAATTTTCCCATTATTCTTCCATGTGGCCGAATTGGTCACTTGGCTTCTCTAGTCTCGTTTTTCATCCAAACAACATTCTAACATGCTTAAATAAATTTTCCAACATATATTCTTCATTTCTAAAAATTAACATTTAAATCCCCAATTTATTCCTACTTGCCAAATTTGGGTGTCACTTTTCAAGGACTTTATTTTAATCCAAATGCCATAATCAAGCTTCTAAATTCATAATCTCTTCAAATCCATTCACTAGAATAATTTTCACAATATTTTCCCTAATTTACCAAACATGCCAAAATAGTCACGTAGAAAACTAGTTGAGAATTTTCCAGTCTAACATCAAAATCAAGCTTGTAAAATCATAAATCTTCCATATTCATCCTTAATTTCAAAACCCTAAATGAAACCCTAAAGTCTAGGGTTAGGGTTTATGTCTTAAAACATGAAATTAATCTAAAGTCAAGCTTGATTTCAACTTCACAACACTTGATTTTACTTAATTCAAACTTCAATCTCAACATAGAACATAAATCCCTATTTTCTCTCTCATCAATAACATGAACAATTCTTTAGTTTACTATACAAAATTACTATCAAAAGAAAGAGCATAAAGCATAGATAAATTTTTCCCAAAGCAACATACCTTGATTCTAACTTTGAAGCCTTCAAAATTGCCACAAAAAAAATTGTGTATTTTCTCTCCCTTTCCCCATGTATTTTCGAAATATGGAAGAAGAGGATGAACATTTTTGTTCATCTTTATTTAATTTATGCCACATGTATATATTAAATTGATTTTTTTATTCAATTTAATTCTTATTCCAAAATTAACCTCCAACTAAATCATAATTTACATATTGTCATTCTAGTTCAATTCCAACCAAATTCCATTCAACTCTAACCAAATTAAAGTAATGCTTTCACATGAGAAATTGTCATATTGCCCATAGTACTTTCAAAATTGCCATTGTGACCAAATTACCAAAACTAGTCACTTAAATCACAAATTTTTCCATTTTGTAAAAATCTAACTATTCTAGTTAGATCACAATCAACCAATTAATAATTTATTTATAAAATAATATTTTATAAAATTTTCATAACTTATGGAACAGTCTCTGCAATTTCGATTTGATTCGATTTCCCGTTATTCACTTACTGCTTCTACTGTGATCTCCCATTTACCGGGCTTATCAATTAAATTCTAAAAATTCCTTATTTCCATTTCTGAAAAATAAATAATATTATCAAATAGAATATTCTATATTTATGAAGTCAAACTTAAAATTTTGACTCGGTCTAATATACTGATAATTTTACCCGAAATCTTTATCGGATAAAATTCTCTTAATAATCCTTTATCAAATATCCACACAAATAATATTAACTCGAACTGATTCTTTTTTATCAGTTCCAAATACTGACATAAGACCTTCCCAATAGGTCACCCATCATATGCCCTGAGCATGCTTAACTTTGCAGTTCAATCGAAATTTGATATCTTATACTGCATTTTTCTCCATGATTTGTTTAATCCATGTACAATATGACATATTTACTGTTAAATTCTCCAAATATCCATAAAATAATATGTTATAACTCTTCCAAAGACTATGGAATCATCTCCGAAATTTTAGCTTGATCCGATTTACCAATAAATGCCGAGAATTTTATGGGTTACTAAATAAATTTCTTAATCGAAATAAATCATAAGATTCATCCTGAACTGGACTAAAATATTTCCAACACTTGGAAATGACTTTATAACCTTTCTCTATCATATGATAAAATTTCATAATTTTTCAATTCGATCCGGGTATCTGAATTCCACTTAAACTTTGACTGTGATTTTCCAATAATTGAAATATCGGATCAAACCAGTAATTCCTTATTCGATCCACACCAATAGGTGCTCTATATAAAACACCTAACTTTTGGAAAATTACAACTTTGATCCTTCAAATTTTCATATTTCAACTTCTACCACCCAAGTTTTAAAAACTTATCATTTTGGTCACTAAACTTTAACCTTGAATTCTCATTCCAATTTTCTTTGGATTTTAACCAAATTTTGTGAGTATCCTATTTTACTCGTTTTCTATCGCATGACACCTTAAAACCTCAGAAATTTCTTTTCTATAGTCCATAATTGAGAAAACTCTAACTTTTAGTCACTAAGTAAGCTTTTAAGCAATTATCTTAGCACTAAATGACCTTTAAACAATATTATAAATTTTGGGGTATTACATAATCGATGGACATATGGAGCAATATTGAGGTTCTCTTTGGCCAAGAGAGGTCAATCTTGCGTTTTGGAGGCGCAAGAGTTCATCATGGGAGTCTCAGACACAAAGAGGTTGTCGGCGAGGGCAATGGAGTCGGTTTCAAGTCATAGAAGATCGGCCGATGGAGTGGAGGATAAGGAGAAATTGGAAATCTTAAATCGATGCGCAATTGGTTGGAGCCGATGACCTCGTAAATTGATAGAGTTAGCAAATGAATTTCAAATGGCTAATTTAAAGGGATTCTCGGTTATGCGGCTGGCAAGTTCCTGTGTGATTTTGATGTTTGACAATAATAATATTAGAAGGGAGATTCTTGAGAAGGGGGTCATGAAGGAATGGTTCGAAAAAGTGGAGATATGGTCACCAAGTGCGGAGGGATTAGATCGCAGATTGTGGCTTTCGGTGTCTAAATTGTTGGTACATGCGTGGTCAATAGGGACTTTCGACAATCTAGCAGCCTTATGGGGAACATTGGTTCGTTTTGAGGAGAACATGTTGACCCCGCCAGCGTTCGAAAGGTATCGTTTGCTTATAGAGATGACATTTTGGGATACTAGATTGCCGGTACATGCATGGTCAATAGGGACTTTCGATAATCTGGCAGCCTTATAGGGAACATTGGTTCGTGTTGAGGAGAACATGTTAGCCCTCCAGTATTCGAAAGGTGTTGTCTGCTTATAGAGACGACATGTTGGGATCGAATAGATGAAATAATTTTTTTATGGATTCAGGACAGATGCTACGTACTCCATGTTACGGAATTTGAATCTTTTAGGGCGGTCAGTTGTGAATTGTGTTGTGAGGGGGATAGTGATGTATCGGATTATGGGAAGGATAAGGTGACAAATACAGACGAGAAAGTGGTGGATAGTAAGGAGGAGGCCGATCAAACGAGTGAACATAATAACATCAGTCTAGTGGAGGCGGATGTTGGTCAAGAACAAACTGTTCTAGAGCAGAATGGTGCGGATGTATTGGCACAGGGGAGGAGGAGAGAGTTGGAAGGGTGATGATTGAAGGAAATGACCAGGAGGATTTTTTAGAAAATAATAGTTGCGAATGAGAAATTGATGAACGTGAGGAATTGAGAGTCTCGAATTGTTTCGACGTGCAGGGAATTTGGCATATGGATGAAACGATTGGATGGATCGATCGAGAGTCTAACCCGAGAAGATCTCTTGCAACGGGATGCCTATAGAGACTTTAGACGAGGTTGGGCCAATGACTAAGGCCTCGGGTGTGGATCAAAGGATATCTAAGGGAAAGATAAAGAAATCAAAGAGAGTCGGTGATGTGGATATTAGTCTTTCGTCCTCTGAGAAGTGTAGATCAGTGAATGCGGAAACACAGGGCAAAGGGCGTGGACGTGGTAGACCGAAAAAAAATCCACCTGATCATCAACAACCAGTATTACCACTACAATCCTCGGACTTTTTGAGCCGACAACACACCATTGAGAGGGAGGCTAGGGCCACTCTTGATTTGGGAAAGTTCTTGGGTGCGATGACGATTGGTAACGAGGAAGGGATAGTCTGTGACATTGCGTTAATCATTAAAAGTCGCGAGAAGGCTCAATAACGCGAGGGGATGAGGGTATTGTCATGGAACGTTAGGTGTTTGGGTGCGTCGTCGAAGAAGAAAGCTGTGAGAGATTTGTTGCGACGATACCAATGCGATATGGTGATGCTTCAAGAGTCAAAAGTGGAGCAATGTTTGATACAGATTGTAAGTAAATTATATAATTTAGATTCTTTTATTTTTGCTTACTCTCCTTCAGAGGGTCGATCGGGTGGGATTTTGATGGTATGGGAAATGTCGAAATTTGCAGTAGAGAAGGTTTTAGTTCAGAGACATTTTGTGATTGTTTTGGGGTCCTGGATTGCGAAAAAATAGCGCTGTGGCATGGTGGGGATATACACACCTTGTACAGTGGATTTACATGGTGTGGTTTGGAAGTCTTTGCGCTCGATAATGGCACTGTTTGACATTTCGTAGTGCTTAGGGGGTGACTTCAACATGGTATTGTCAATAGATGAGAGAATTGGGTGTGTTAGTGATGATAGAGGGATTTTTGAATTTGTTGATTTTATTGAGTCGACAAGCTTAATTGATATCACGTTGACTGGTAAAAGATTTACGTGGTTCGGCCCGGGAAACAAAAGCAGCTGGTTGGATCATTTTGTAATTTCGAGTCATTGGTTTGATAGGTTTGGGCGACTTGTTCTTCAGAGTTTCAAAAAGGGTCTGTCGGACCACTGTCCTTTGAAGTTGACGGATGAGGATACCGATTGGGGTCCTCGCCCATTTCGTTTCATTAATTGCTGGTTGGAAAGCATGAAAAACATCATAACTACGGAGCTTAAATGGGATCAAATTTCGACGGAGAAGGGAGGCCTCAACATGATGGGTAAGCTTCGAGCTCTTCGTAACTTTTTTTAAGGGGGTGAAATAGAACAACCTTTGTTAGCATTGACCAAAGAATTGAAGCAACATCTGACCTACTTAAGTATATAGATGACCGTGTAAGAAGAGGGGAAGGGGTGATCAGTCCATTTTGGATAAGAGAAAGTTCACTGCTAATTTGTGGAGACTCACGGGATTTCGGGAATCGTTGTGGAGACAGAAGTCGCGTGCATTGTGGTTGCGAGATGGGGCCCGTAATACTCGCTTTTTTCATAGCGTGGCAAAGATTAGAGGGAGTCGCAATATCATTGTAGGACTTCAATTGAATGGTCGATGGGTTGAAGATATAAATGTTATGAAACATAGTGTGTACAAGGAGTTTAAACAACATTTTGTGCTTCAGCCTCTTAAAGGGTCATTGGGGGTGGATTTGGAACTCAGAAAGTTGACGGTGGAGCAGGCAGAATCGTTGACTCTAATGTTCACAGAAGAGGAAGTTTGGAAGGCTATAAGGGGTGTGACGGATCTAAAGCCCCAGGGCCTGACAGATTTAATTTTAAGTTTTTTAAACGGATTTGATATTTCATACGTGAGGATGTTATGCGGTTTATGAACAATTTCTATAGCTCAGGCCGGTTGTCAGAAAGGATTTAACTCAACTTTTGTGGTATTGGTGAAAAAGAAAGAGACTCCGCTTTGTGTGTCTGATTATCGACGGATTTGTCTGCTGAATTCTATCTATAAGATCTTGGCAAAAGTTCTGGCACTGCTATTTCAAGGAGTGCTCGATACATTAATAAGTGACGCAAATGGCGTTTGTGAAGGGAAGGCAAATTGTTGACGGAAAGCAAAAGTTCTGGCAAATGAAATAGTACACTTGTTGGAAAATATTATTTATCTATCTAAATATATAAATACTTTAAATATATAAGTGAACTTAAATAGTTTAATGTCGAGGATTAAACTAATGAAGAATCAAATTTGTATTTTTTTAGTTAAAATAAATCTGAAGTGGGGATATGATTTTGATTTGGTATGGAGAGAAATTAGAGATGAAGAAAATATAACTTTTGATTAAATAGAGAGATTATATTCTCAAATTCGAGGAAAATATAACTTTAATAAAATTTTTGTATTTTTTAAAATAAATATGTTAAAATATTAGAAAAACTAATTTTATTCTTAAAAATATGTAAAAATACAATGTAGTAAAATGTACTTTTGAGTAATTTTATATTTTACCTACCAAACATTATTATCTTACCTTCAGACTAAATTAACCAAATAAATAATAAAAAAGTTTTATAATTTTATTATATAATCTTATATTTCGTGAACTAAATTCACGCTAAAGTAACATCCTAACATAACTGAGTTACCATCCTTCTACATTCTAACTAGTAGAATATTGGATTGTGCCTTATAAATCCAGAACCATACTTTGGTTTACTATTCAAAGTGACTTTTCTCATAAGATAAAAATTGTTACGATGATTCTTAATTTTTAAATTTTTATATTTATAATACATAATATTTTAAGATTCCAACATTAAAAGGGTTTTATATTATTTTTTTGAATAATTTCTACCTAGAGAGAAAGAAGAGAAATTTTGCTCCTACTGAGTTTTGAACCCACAACCTAAGAAAAGAAGAGGGTATCAACTGAGATTTTTAATCACATGCTCTAGAGATTGTTGACAGAGTTTTATATTATTGGAAGTGAATTATAAGTATTAATATATCTTCGAGTTCGATCCATCTTAGATAAAATATTAGTAATTTGGACCTACCAAAATTAATATTTAAACATTAGAAGTGTTTGTCTTTAAATTAAATTTTTAATATTAAATGAATATTAAATTCAGATATATGAGTCTGATTGAACCGAATAATAATAATAATAATAATAAAAACTTAAGAATTGGACCACGGCTTTAGCTGGACCAACTTATAGACTTGTGTAGTGCCAACCCCCATTAACTTTCATTGTTTTCTTTGTTAAGTGTAATGCAACTTACTGGGTTTTTTTAAATTATTATTTTCATGTCATTCTCAAAAGACTTTGGATACTCAAAGAAGAGAGCATCCAATGTGGGTTCAGATATCATCCAATATGGATACTTTCATTTTTTTTTATTGCTTCTCGTTTTTTTTTTTTAGATTTTTTCTTGATTAATTCGGATCGATTTACGCCGTACACCTGATTTTAGTAGTGAGTTTTTCGGCGAGTTTTTTGAACTCACAAGATCTCGAACTCAAGATATGCTTAAGCGATACCAAGCTGCTTACCACTTGCATCAACCTCGTTGATGAATATTGCCCTTTTCTTGATTACGTGTGCCAATTTTTATAAGACTTTGACTTAAAGAATTATTTGATAATGGCTTGAGGGTGTTTAAGCCTCTTAACTAAAAAAATCAATTAAGTTTTATATTTTTAACACATAATTAAACAATCAATCAAATAAATTGAATTAATTAAGTTCTTTAATCAATTTTGATCATTAATTTTAATATTTTTTTTCTTTCAGATATTGCGATCACATGAGCAAGCACATATGGCCAGTTGTCCAAGTTATTTATCTTCGGTGGGCGTTGAACATGAGATCTATATTGAGACGGCGGCAATATTAGGGTGCGAATGTGGTGACTTGCCTTTTAATTATCTTGGTATGCAAATTGGTATAAATCCGCTGAGTATGAAGAAGCGGGAGCCCCTAATTTAGAAATTTAGAGTGAAATTGGCGGGTTGGAAGAAGCAATTGTCGTCGTTTGCGGCAAGGATAACTCTTGTTAATTTTGTATTGTCGACTCTACCGGTATTTTATATGGGTTTGTTTGTAGTTCCGAAAGGTGTCATTGCGAGCCTTTCTTTGGGGAGGCGTTGATCTGAAAAGGAAGATGAGCCGAACTAGATGGTCGCATGTTTGTAGACCTAAGAAATATGATGGACTTGGGATTGTTGATTTGCGATTACGCAATATGGCTCTCCTTGCTAAATGGCCATGGCGATATAGTACCGAAAGGAATTCTCTGTGGAGGGCCTTAATTGTTGCAAAATATGGAAAGCATGTTTAATTTTGTTCTCTTATATTTTCTTAGGTCATGAGTTTTAGACCTATTAGGAGCACACCTTTTTCTTTCCCTAGTGTATTCATTTCCCTTCCCCTCTTGGTAGGATTAAAATTAGATTTAAGATTGTCAAAAAAAATGTGATCATATGAAACATAACAATTTTGCCATGTAACATTTACAAATTAAAAAGTATTTTTAATAATATTTACAAGTTTTTTCAAAATTTCAAGAATTTTTTAAAATAAAATAAAAAATTTCTAAAAATATCAAGTGATAATACCGTGATGCGATATATGACACCTATCCAAAAAAATTGTTATATTTAACCGTTAATGTTGATTAAAGAAGTGGATTCATAAAATTTCAGAATAAAAAATTAATATTTTTTTTAAAAATTAAGAACTTAAAGAACCCTTCATTAATTAAGACATTTTTAAACATTTAAAAAACTAATGGATCTCACTCAATTTTAATTACAAATTTTAATTTTAATTTTTTTTACAATTATTCTATGGCATCTAAACCTATACAATTTTTTCAATAGGGAAAAAGGCATTACTCACACCGCCATACTTCTAGTCTAGAACAAAAAACTCAAACGCTTAAATAACAGATCACGTGATTATCATTATTATTACTATTCATATTTTTTAAATTCTCTCTCAATGCATATACACCTTACACACAAGTGCTCGAATTAGACTAATTGAAAAATAATAAAAAATAAATAATTTTTAACTTTTTTTAGCTTAGACATGTTAAGATGAACATCATCCTCTTACAAGAGCTACTTATTAAGTTCGATTATTGAATCTTAAGCTAATAATAATAATAATAATAATAATAATAATAATAAGTGTGTTTGTCAGTTGGCCCATATTCATTTGATATAAACTTATTAATAAAATAGTAAGAAGATATTATATATTAATATTTTTAATATAATTTAAAGTTAGATTATTTATTTAATAATATAAGTATTTTAGGTTGTGCATGGGTTAGGTTATGGCTTCAAACAAATATTTTCTTCAAGCCTAAATTAAATATAGATAGAGGCAAACCAATAACCCATTTCACTATAAAAACTAACAAAATATTAAATTTTATTTTATACTACAGTAATATTTATATTTATAAAAAATAAATAAAATATTTTTAGTAATTAATGTAATGAATCGAGTAACTCAATCTTTAAACAAAGCTTGAAATATTTGATCTAATGATATTTTTAGTCTTCATTTATAAAAAAACATCCCTTCAATTTTTTTTGTTTCTTTTGGTCCTCAATTTTTTTTTTAATCAAAATGAACCAACTGGTGAAAAATAACTATTTGTTAAGCGGCTTTACTACAAAATAAGTGTCCAAATTATACATTTTTTATTTAGATGTCTAAATTTTTTTGATCAAAATACGTGTCAAGTGTTTCATTTCATCACATTTTAAGGTGGATATGTTAAAAAAATCGTTGTCCAATGAATCCATAACACATGGTTTGGATTTTAATTTCTTTTTCCTTATAAAAAATTAAAATCCTTAATTTAAAAAAATAAAATCCATAATTCCCCCAAAACCAAAATCCCTGGTTCCAAAAAAACCTAAACCCCTAATTCATCTAATGTCATCGTAGATTCAAACTTTACTACCCACCTTTTTCGTCGTCGGACCTCTATTACCGAATACCTCATTTTTTATTGATGGAAATTAATAAACGGCGTTCTAATAAAATGTCGAATCCCAAAAACTTTTAATCAAGCGACGAACGATAAACAATGTCACAAATCTTGTGGCAAGAGGAAGATACTTTGTTGCGACGGCAACAATGTGGTGATCAACAGTGACATAGGAGGGATTTAGGGTCATAGATATGGAGATTCTAGGTGTTTCGTGAATTTAGGGGTTTATGAAAAATTAGAAAATTTTAGGGACTTTATTGAAAATATTAAAATAATAAATTTCAAAAAATAAAAGATTAAAATCAAAGCCACTTAGAAGTATAGTTTTTCTAACATATTGACCTTAAAACGATAAGAAGATAAAACATTAGAACCTATCTTAACAAAAATTGAAATATTGGTCATATATTTTAACCAAAAAAATTAAGTACCTAACCTAAAAAAGAAGTATAGTTTAAGCACTTATTTTGTAAACTTTATTAAGTATTTAAGTGCATTCAGAGTTACGTACTCTTGGATTTTATAACATCAATTATATCAATCGAACTAAGACTCTTAATCGATGAAACTGACTATATAAATTAATTAAATTAAACACATTATTTTTTATAACATTTAAAATGAAAGAATCATTGGGTGAACTTAAACCATCCAAAAACTAATCCCACTTAGAAGTTTGGTATATCTAATACATTAAAATATTGAATCAAGCATAATCCAATCAAATTATACATAAAAATCATTTTATGTGGTCCTCTATTTTATGTGAACCTCATTCCATCCAACGACCGCCTTCACTTTAATCATCTTGAATAACTTTGAAACCAAGCATGTCAAATAAGGCTGACACTGTTCTAGCATGCTATTTTCTTTTTTAAAAAAAAGTTATTTTTAATAATAATAATATGGATGTACATGTTATATTTATTTTTTGTCAATAAATATGATTATAAAAATAAAATTACTTATTTTTTTGAATAGTTTAAAGGTGATTACACTGTGTAATCACTCATTTTTACCCGGTGTATAAATATTGTATTAATCTACATTAGTTTAATAATTAATATATTACACTGTGTAATCACTCATTTTTACCCGGTGTATAAATAAGGCTGACACTATTGCATGTATACATTACTGTTCTGGTGCAGTCCCACCCGTCCAAGATTTCATCCGAGCCGTCCATGCATCGAGGCATCTCAGCCGTTGGATCAAATCTGATCCAATGGCCAAGATTAAGACTGGCACCACTCCAACTCCACCATGCAACCACCATGCTTCCGCCGTACCACCAGCTCAACCATCGCGTTCAGAGAACGTGAAAAACACCAAAAACAATGGATTATCAGTACCCAAATCAAATCAAATGTATTTTCGTGTCTTATTTTCTACCAAAACACAAATCAAAGCAGCATATATGTATGAAACAAAAAACTGTAAAGACCCATTCACTAGTTTCGGGAAAAAAATAACACAAGTTTCTATTGGTAATTTCCTTTCTCTTTTTTTTTTCTCAAGCATGCATGTAAACGAAAGTAACGAAACTTAAAAAAGGGAAATAGGGAAAAATTTACCTGAGTCAAAAATACCCTTTTGGCCGGCAACAAACCCTAAAAGGGGTGAGCTATTTGAAGGGTTTGTTTTTTGTTTTGAAACGGTAAAGAGTCCAGGCTTTGGGGTTCACAATAGATGGGTCTTAAGGGGCTTGCTTCGTGACGGCTAAGAGAAGGTTCGGGATGGCTCGAGGCGGCCAGGTTTTTTTGGGTTCTAGGGGTGGTTGTTTTCTGGAAAAACTGAGGGAATAGAGAGCTCTTTCTTTAGGTTTAGAAAAAATGGAAAAAATGAAATGGGGCTGATTTTTTGGTCTTATAGATTGAAAATAAATTGTTTTTGGTAAAATAATCTCATAAATCCTCCCTTGCTCCCTGACTTTTCACTTCGAACGTGCTGGATGGATAATTCACATTATCAGCCCCTCTTTGTTTCCAAAAAATTTTAATTTCATCCCCCAATTTAATAAAATCAGAGTTTTAATGGCAAAATTACATTCCCAGCCATCCCGCGTTTTTGAAATTTACACTTTTAGCTTGCCCCTTGGTCATATTGTATATTCCACCCTTGCAAGTTTGTTTTTGTTTTTAATTAAATCCCATAATGTGTTTCTTGTGTATTTAGTTCTAGCTTTCTGGTTTTCTTTTGACTCCATTTCAGTCCCCTTTCATGTTTGGAATGTTAATGCCATGTGTCTTTTTATTTATGTTTTTAGCATATTTATATTGATCATAATATTCATATATATATTTCTATACTATGTTTATTCATGTTTTTTGAGTATGTTGTATCATGTTTTTTTTAAAATTCATTTGTTCGCACTATATGCATGTCTATTTTATAGTTTATGTTTAGTTTAATTTGTATATCATGACCGTATATTGGCATCTTTTTTTGTTTTGTATATTACATTACATGTTAATCTATTGCATATTTAGTCATGTTAATATCATGTTTGTCACGTCCATTTCGTGTTATAAATTACATATCGGTGTTGTGGTTTTGTACATTAATTTTAATATCACGTGTTATATCACGTTTCCATGTTTTAATTCATTTTTTCATGTTGTATACATGTTTGTCTCGTATGTTACGTTTTAGTTTAGTCTGTATGTTATACTTGTATGTTTACAAGAGTTTTTGATCCTTTTTGCATTTTAGGTTATATTGTTTGTCAATTATAATGTCCTTTTTAATTTATGTATAGTTTGTGTCATATGCTAAGTGTCAAGTATTAGTTTTTTCATGCTAGTATGTTGCTTTGGTTTATTAGTTTAACATCATATTTTATTTATGTCATGCATGTTTTGCATTTTTTTATGTGTTCTAGCATGTTATATTAGTTAATTAATTTTGGAAGCATGTTTTTTTTTGTTTTTTTTGTGTTTATGTTCGTGTTTTTTGTCATATTTGCTTAATTTTGTGATATTCATGTTTCTTTTTATTCATTATGTTTTATTATGTCAATGTAAATGTATGTTTTTCTATTGTTTTCTAAGTTTGCATAACGGACATATATATTTTGTCAATGCGGTGCCCTTTTATTCGAGCGTAAACGTGGCCAGTATCAAGCGCAGTGATAGTGGTTTATCAGTTTACTCTCAAATAACGGGGCCCTTAAAATCTACTCGCACTTATAATCAAATTTTAATTTATTCGTCACTTTAATCTAGAAAGTTTAATATTAATAAAGCGGTAATTATTAAAGTATCAATTTTGGGCGGTATAGGGGTGCTAATCCTTCCACATCCACATCCGACTCCCGAACCCCAACAATTTTAAATCTCTGGTTTTTATGGTGCCCAACCTACCTTAGTGGCTGGGGGCGACTCTATTTTTCAAATAAAACACGTTTTTTCTAAAACCCCACGGAAGATATTTTTAAATACTTGAAATACCCCTAAACACCTTAAAACTCTGTTTTTAGCGCGAAAAGGGACATCGCTACAGATGGCGACTCCGCTGGGGATAATTTTTTTTGTTTTTCAAAAACAAAAAGAGAGTCGAGCTTTTTAAATAATTACCGCTTTACTAATATCGGAAGTTCCGGGTTAAAGTGACTATAAAATTAACATTTGGTTATAATTACGCATTTATTTTAACGCGTTTAAAATTTGGCATATAAACACGTTCTTTTAAGTGGGGGAAAATGCTAGTGCTTTCGTATGGATATCGTTCCTCCGTATGGGCCTAGCCAAAGTACCTTCGGGGCTCGAGTGCCTTATGCTTTCATGAGGATATCGTTCCTTCGTATGGGCATAAACGAATGGGTCCCCCTGAATTGAACCCAGTTGAAAGGAGCCTATAATGGGTGATGATCGGGGGCCTTGCTACTCTTAGTAGGGGACAGAAATGAAAGTTCGGGTACCTCCTAGCACCAACACTGCATGTAGAGCATATAGAAACCCACCCCTTTAGAGCCATGCGGATAACCTAGGTGTTGTAGACGGGATGTAAATAGGGTTGTTTTGTTTGTTTACCTTATTTAATTTGCCTTTTGATTTATGTATTTATTTATTTTATCCGGTACTGACTCGTTTTCTTGTTTTTGTTTTACTTTTTTTTGCATACATCATTGCATTTGCATTACATAAAGGTACTGGATCAAGTGGTTTGCCCGATCAAAAAATCTTTCATCATAGAAAAAAGGTATCTTAAGAAGGACGAACTCAACTGTCAGGCATTGGTCAGAAGTCAATCAGAGGACTCAAGGTAACAGTTTGCCGAGCGAGCGCATAGTGTTAGGGTACACCTACGTGAGTCTCCAACAGAGTGACTTATGGGAGCTTAAAAGTATTTAGGAAGGATGGGACCGAAGACTACAAGACTTATTCTATGATAGTTATGGCGATATTGCACAACTGATATATGTCCAGGTCAACCAGTCGTTACTCCGAGCCATCTTCCAGTTCTGGAATCTCGCTTTCTGTTGCTTCACTGTCAACGGGCAAGATGTCTAGAAAGATTGGATTTACGCAAAGCCGCCGAGGAACCAGAATTACTCTTTGAAGCTCAAAACTTTTGCTGGAATGAGCAACGATTAGGTTAATGGAGTGATCCAGGTTCGAGGGGACAACCTAGCCTTCACTTGGGAGAGTATTCGATACATCATACCAGCTCACCCATATGAGGTAAAAAGGATGGACCTACTTGCCTTAGGAATATATGGTTTGGTCATCTTCCCAAGGGTTTTTGGAAACATCGACGTGGCCATTCTAGACCTATTTGAGAGAATGAAGCGAAAGACGAATCCAGTACATGCCATTTTGACTGAAACTTTCATTTCTTTGAATGCGAGCCGAAAGCACGAAGATGGACGTTTCAAAGGGTGTGCGCAGCTACTATAGGTTTAGATCCAGAGTCACATGTGGAAGACACCGACGAGGGTTTTAACAGAAATATTATTCTGAGGCTTTTCACCTTTGCGAGAGTATTTAGCGAAGGAATGACGAGAAGACTGGAAGACGAAGAAATGTTCCCATATCTTTTGGAACATTCAAGATGGAGACATAGTGTGGAGAGTTTCGTGGCTCGGCAAGGTTAGTCACTTCTTGTACAGCTGCGAAGATTATGACTGGCTGATGATGTTAGGGCTATATGGTGGGATTGCATATGCTCCACTTTTAGTGTCCTGACACTTTGGATCGCGACAGTTCATCCCCGTCACCACCGGTTTAAGTCGAAGTGAATTCTTTTTCAAGGGTTAGTTCAGAGCGAAGATTCAGGCCATCATGAGAGCTTGGGATCACTGTTATCGGATCAAAGTAGAAGGAGATACCGAGTGCATGACCACCCCAGACTACGATCTTTGGAGGCGCCTGAGGATTAACGACGATATTCCAGAACCCGACCAAGGACCAACCATGTCATTGGAGGAACTTATGAGGATAGTACCATCCGAGGCCGATATTTTGTGAAACGAATTCAAAGAGGTCAAGAAGAAGATTGAGGCTTTATAGACACAACATATGGATGAACTCTACAAGGCAAGTCTAGAGGTCGATGAACGAGATTGAACCATTAGGCAACTGAAGAAGATCAATGCAGATCTAAGTGAGAAGAATGCTCCCTATCAAAAAGATACTCTTCAGCTTCAAGCAAAGGTGCAGAATGCTGGCTGAAGCCAATTCTTAGCCATGGAGAAGGAAAGGATGAACATAATGCATTTAGTCGAAGAAAAACGAGAGAAAAGCAAGCGAGCTATCAAGAAAAAGGTAGAAAGTTGCAAGTTATCCATCGAGAGTGAAAGACGGTCTTTCAGAGACGCCATTAACCTAGAGAAAGAAAGAGCTAGACAGGAGATAGACAAAGGTAAGCAAGCAATCATCTACGAAAGGAAAACACTATCGTTTGGAAGAAAAAATCCATAGGAAGTATGAATAAACTGCTGGAGATGCAAAGCTTGTACAATGACACTGTTCAGAGCCTAAATCAAAGTCAAGATCAAAACACCGGGTAAGAGGGGAGACTGACAGAGTTGGAGCAGTCCTTTCAGGTTTATCGTTAGATGAATGGTTTCATCTAATTACAAGAAAATGAGCGTGAAATTGGTATGTTACGGGCCTGGATCGAGTTACTCGAGGCAATCGTTCAAGATTATAGGGAGAGAATTAGGGTATTCGAAGAAACTACAGCAGGTGGAGACAATTATTGGCGACGAAGACTTCGCGATGCCTCCAAAATGATTCAAGACAGAGACCAGTATTACGCGACCCTGATGGTGGACATACAGCGAGTTGCAAGACATGTCAATGACTTAGCTACTAAAGCCGAAGCTCTTCAACCTTTCATAACCTCAGACATGAAAGAAGCACCTAGGTTCATCAAGCTACTCAGGGTTATCGAGAAGTTAGGAGATAGAGCTATGGCTTATGTGTAAAACTCTACTCTATTATTTTGTAATCTGGACCCCTTTTGTGTAATCTAGACCCTTTAATTCCCATGAAAGTAGTTCAAGATGGTAATTACTAGCGGAATCAGTACATTTATTTGCATACATTCTCATATCGCATCAATAGTGTAAATATTGTGGCAGTGAAATTAAAAGTTAAGACGCAACCATTCAGCATCCATACCTTACCCGGTTCCAAAGCAA
Organism: Hibiscus mutabilis; assembly: GCA_019671005.1. Taxonomy (NCBI): domain Eukaryota; kingdom Viridiplantae; phylum Streptophyta; class Magnoliopsida; order Malvales; family Malvaceae; genus Hibiscus; species Hibiscus mutabilis. Next base: position 121,987 of record JAGYYJ010002706.1, read on the forward strand.
ACTAATGGAAGATAGAATAGTCAGTTTAGAAAAGGGGCAGAAAGATTTGGAAGCACGTTTCAATGAAGCGAAGAAGAGTTTCAGCGATTAAATCGCTCAATCTCAAGCTGCAATAGTATCTGACATAACTGCATTACTGGTAAAAAGCCTTGAGAAATAAAGGGTTGAAGATGAAGTCGCCCAGGAGCCAGAAGGTACCACATCTCATAGTAAGGTTCAACCAAAGACGCCAAGTCTAGCGAAAAGAGTATACATCAACCCCGTTAGGATATCTGCTAGTCTCTAGGTAGGGGCATCCGAAAACCAACTCGTCAATACAAAGGTACTCTACGAAGATGAGGTGTCAGATCTGAATTTGATCGAAAAAATTAGAACAGAGGTGGAGAAGAAATAGGAGGAAAGGTTTCGCCTCATGGAAGAAAAATCCAGGGCACTACAAACCACAGATGAGCCAGAGAATGAAGATAGTAATTTGAGTCTGGTATCTAACCTTGTTCTACCGCCAAAATTTAAAACTCTAGAGTTCGATAAGTATGATGAAACTACACGTCCTTCTGCACATGTGACCATGTATTGCCAGAAGATGGCGGCCTACGTCAAGGATGAAAAACTTTTGATCCATTGTTTTCAGGACAGTCTAACTGGAGCAACAACTCGGTGGTACACCCAATTAAGCCAGACAAATATCAAGTCCTGGAATGACCTTTCGAAAGCGTTCATCGAGCAGTATAAACATGTAACAGATATGACTCCCAACCGAATTATGTTGGAAAACATGACTCAGAAGTTTAACGAGAGTCTGCGACGGTACGCCCAGAGGTGGCGAGAGGTGGCCGCTCAGATCTAGCCACCAATTCCTGAGGATGAGATAACGCCCATATTCGTGAATACTCTAAAGGGAATAGTGTTCGATCGACTCATTAATAATACAACTCAGAGCTTTTCCGATTTGATCAGGACTGGGGTGTATTTTGAATTTGTGATTAAGAGCGGGAGAATTGACAGCGGGGAGAGTTCTCGAAAGTACAACAAGAATAATGAAGTAAACACTAAGAGTACTTATGCTGCTCCGAAGAACTTCACGGTCTCTTAGCCACAAGTGTCAACGGAGAAGGCTCAGAACTCTAACCAAAGAGAAGAAAGAGCCCCAATGAAGGAAAAGGAGAAAACATCCTTTACCATGTTGCCAGTTTCATACTCCGAGCTTTACTCTCAGCTGCACAAAGCTGATTTGGTCCGCCCGTATTATGTCACTCCGTTCAAACCTTAATTTCCGTCATGGTATGATCCGAACGCACATTGCGATTATCATGGTGGTGCCCTTGGTCACCCCACAAAAAATTGCCTCGCATTCATGAAGCTCGTACAAAGTCTGATTAATTTCAGGGTCTTAAAATTTGAAGAACCAAATGTGGTCACTAACCCATTACCTAATCACAGGAATCGCGGAGTAAACGATATTGAGGAGTACTTTACCAGGAATGCTAAAAAATATGCGACAGAAATTAAGTCTCCCTTGCGGTGGGTTTTCCAACAATTATGCATGGCTCGTTTGATTGACAAGGGCATAGCAGTAGTACAGAAAGGATGTAAAGCTTATTGCGAGTTCCACCAAGACGGAGGGCATGACATCCAGCAATGTGAAGAGTTTAGGAGATTGGTTCAGCAGCTAATGGGCAATAAGAAGATAAAGTTCTTCGAAGAAGCTGCAGGAAGGCAGGGGTTATATGTATGTCCATCAGATAGCCCTAACCTCAAATATGGGAGAGACAGACCTTTTTTCATCTCTTCCAGATCAGAGGGACCAGGTTCATATCAAGGAGAAGCTGCAAATATGGCTCCCAAAATATCATCTCAGCACCTGCCCCGTTCTCGTTCAAAGACATGCGGCAAACTCCTTGGAGTTATGCCGCAAACGTGACCATACCAGCGAAGTCAGAATCTGGTGAGGAGAAAGAGCAAAAGGTAGAAGAAGAGCCAACACAGAAAGATGAATAGACAAAGAAGGGTGAAAGTGTCAACGAAGTAGGCCACTTCACGAGGAGCGGTAGATGCTACTCTTCGAAAGCCTTAAAATCTACTGAAGTTACAGAGTATACGGGAAAAGGTACATCAACCGGTCCTGCTCAGATATTTAGAGAGGAGCCCCCTCCGAAGATTAATGAACCGGTAACTGAAGCTCAGGCAAAAGAATTTCTAAAGTTCTTGAGGCACAACGAATACAACATGGTGGAGCAGCTGCGAAAGCAACCGGCAAGAATTACAGTGTTGGAATTGCTTTTGAGTTTGAAGAAGCATCGTGAGGCATTGTTAAAGGTGCTGAATCAAACATTTGTACCCGGTGATATTTCTGTGTCCAAGCTAGATAGAATAATGGGGCATATCACCGCATACAACCACATTACATTTAGCGACGACGAGATCCCAAAAGAAGGTATGGGGTCCACCAAAGCTCTCAACATCACGACCAACTGCAAAGGGTATGTGTTGCCTAAATACTGATTGACAATGGGTCGGCATTAAACGTACTACCAATGGTGACTTTGCAAAAGCTACCGATAGATGATTCCCACATGAAACCCTGTCATAACTCTGTGAGAGCCTTTGACGGTACACAAAGGGTAGCACTGGAAAAATCGAGGTACCTTTGTTGATCGGGCCGACTGAGTACACAATCGACTTTGTGATGATGGATATAAGGCCAACCTACATCCGCTTGTTGGGAAGACCATGGATTCACTCTGTTGGAACAGTTTCTTCATCACTCCATCAGAAATTGAAATTCGTGATCGAAGGCAAATTGGTTACTGTAGAGGCTGAGCAGGAAATCATTATCTCGGTAACATCAGATGCCTCCTATATCCAGAATGATGAAGATACTATGGAGTGTTCTTTTCAATTATTGGAGCTTGTAAACACTATATTTGTTGTGAAAGATAATCGGATCCCAGCCCTAGATTATCCAACTGCACCAAGATGATCGTTTCTGAAACTTTGGGCTGCGAAACCAAAACCGGAAGAGAACTGGGGAGAAGATTGCAAGGAAGCCTACGAGCCAGAAGCGTCATCACCAAGAAAGATTATTTTGGGCTCTGCTACAAACCAAGCATTCAGCAGAGAAGAGAAGAGTATAAGAGGAAATAAGAACATAGAAGAGCTAGACTCAAGAGAGAAAATATTCCGTAGAGACTGATGTCTTTCTCTCATGTGAAAAATGTTTTTGTCTCCGAAAGATTCGACCGTACAGGACAGAAGGTATAAGAAGCAATTAGAGAAAATGACATACTCAATGAGAAATAGATGTTTAGTGAATCGCTTGAAGTGATGTCCATCAACATGATACCTGAATATGACAATGGAAGCAACGTGCTGACCAACATTCTGGGGAAACTTTCGATAACTGGAGCTATATTGATCTACCTGTAGTCTTTAGGGCCAAATCAGAGTAATGCTCCGAATTAACCCTTTTTGTTTTTGCCCATAAGCAATGGGGATCTTTTGTATAGGGCACCTATGTTAACCTTTTGTTTGCAATGAAAGGGTATCTTCCTTATTTTTTTCAAATGGAAAACATCTCATTTATTTCATTCATTCATTTTCATATTCATTCACTTCACTTAAAATCATTCTCTTCCCAATACATTCGTTCTCATTTCATGCAGCGTCCCCATAATTAACTGTATGAATAATTCTGAATCCAATCCCGAGGTAGATTTTGAATACCTTGAGGTTTTAGCAGAAATTGAAGATGGGGATGACGAAGTAAAATGTGATGTCCCTGAAGAGTTGGTAAGGATGATGGCCAATGAAGAAAGATAAATCATGCCCCATTAAGAAGAAACAGAAATTGTGAACTTGGGAACTGATGAGGAGAGAAAAGAAGTAAAGATCGGGAATACGTTTTCCTTAGAAACCAGGCATGAACTGATAGCCCTCCTCCAAGAGTTCAATGACGTCTTTGCCACAGACATAGTAGTACACAAGCTGCCAACGAGGCTAGAATGCAAACCAGTCCAACAAAAGCTCAGAAGGATGAGGACTGACATGCTGTTAAAGATCAGAGAAGAGGTGAAAAAGTAGTTTGATGCTAGTTTTCTAGAAGGTTCCAAATACACTGAATGGGTCACAAACATTGTGCCGGTGCCAAAGAATGATGAGAAGGTCTGCATGTGTGTAGATTACAGGGATCTCAACCGAGCAAGCCCTAAAGACAACTTCCTTCTGCCACATATTGACACGCTGGTTGACAACACTGTGGGACACTCATAGTTCTCATTCATGGATGGTTTCTCAAGATACAACCAGATAAAGATGGACCAGAAGACATGGAGAAGACCATATTTGTAACCATGTGGGATACTCATAGTTCTCATTCATGGATGGTTTCTCAGGATACAACCAGATAAAAATGGACCATAAGACATGGAGAAGACCATATTTGTAACCATGTGGGGCACGTTTTGTTACAAGATGATGCCTTTTGGACTCAAGAACGCGTGAGCGACTTATCAGAGAGCAATGGTGACTCTTTTCCCTGATATGGTGCACAAAGAGATAGAAGTATATGTGAATGAAATGATCGCTAAGTCTCGAACCGAGGAAGAGCACATTCGAAACCTGAGAAAGCTATTTCAAAGACTGTGAAAATACCAGCTGAAGTTCAACCCAACCAAGTGAACCTTCGCAGTCACATCTGAAAAACTCTTGGGATTTGTAGTATGTAGGAGATGGATTGAGATCGACCCAAAAAAAGTAAAATCCATCCAGGACCTCTCACCGCCCCATACTCAGAAAGAAGTCTGAGGTTTTCTGGGACGGTTAAACTACATCTCTCGTTTCATCTATCAATTAACAGATAAGTGCGACCCTGTCTTCAGATTACTCAGGAAGAATAACCCAGGGGTCTGGGATGAAGAATGTCAAGAAGCTTTAGAGAATATCAAGAAGTACTTGATGAATGCTCCGATTTTAGTCGCGCCGGTACCAGGCAGGCCTTTAATCATTTACTTGACAGTTTTTTGAAAACTCAATGGGTTGTGTGTTGGGGCAACATGATGAGTATGGGAAGAAGGGAAAAGCCATATACTACTTAAGCAAGAAGTTCACTGGTTGTGAAGCACGGTACCCGCCAATTCAGAAGCTATGTTATGCTTTGGTCTAAGCTACCAAAAGGCTTAGACAGTACATGTTGTACCATACCACCTGGTTGATATCCAAATTAGACCCCTTGAAATTTTTGATGAAAGCACCGGCGTTAATAGAGAGGATGGCCCGCTGGTAGATGCTGTTATCCGAGTTCAACATTGTATATGTGAGCCAGAAAGCGGTGAAAAAAAACGCCATAACAGATTTCTTAGCGAGTCATACTTTAGATGATTTTGAATTGTTGAACTTCAATTTACCGGATAAGGCTTGATGTGTATTACAACTGGGGAAGATGTCATTTCAGATATCGGCTTGTGGAAGCTTTACTTTGATAGAGTCTTCAATTCCCTTGGCCACGGAATAGAAGCTGTGCTAATTTCTCCGGAAGATGTCTACTTTCCCTTCACCAGTGGACTGGAATTCTTTTACACTAATAACATAGCTGAATACGAAGCTTGTGTCATGGGACTGAATGCAGCCATTGAAAGAAAGATAAAAGAACTTTGAGTATTAAGAGATTTATCCCTAGTGATCTATCAGTTACGAAGAGAATGAGAAACTAGGGATTCGAAGCTAGTCAAATATTACGAGATGATCCAAGAGCTCATCAAAGAATTTGAAAAGATCAGTTCCACTTACCTTCCTAGAGAAGACAACCAGATGGCGGACGCCTTGGCAACCCTGGCCTCCATGTTCAAAGTAAATACGAGAGTAGAAATGAAGCCAATTGAGATGCAGACTTTTGAAAAGCCAGCTCACTGTTGTAATGTGCAAGAAGAAATAGACAGAAACCCTTAGTATTATGACATCTTGCAATATATCAAGTTTCAAAAGTATTCCGAATGGGCAAATGAAAATGATCGAGAATCATTCAGAAAGATGGTAACAGGATATGTTCTGGATGAGAAGATTCTGTACAAAAGAAGCCATGACCAGACGATGTTGAGATGTGTAGATGCCCGGGAGGCAAAAGAAATTTTGGCATAAGTGCACGATGTTTGTGTGGAACACGCGCCAATAGTCTGTCAATAGCCTGAAAAATCATGAGATATGGCTATTTTTGGTCAACCATGGAGGGAGATTCCATTGATTACGCTAGGAAATGTCACAAGTGTCAAATATATACCGACAAGATTCATGCTCCTCTGTTACCTTTACACACCATAAACTCACCATGGCCATTTGTAGCATGGAGCATGGATGTTATTGGACAGATTCATCTGAAGGCATCCAACGGGCACTGTTTTATTTTGGTCGCCATTGATTACTTCACTAAATGGGTAAAGACAACATCTTATGCCAACATTACAAGGATGACGGTGTGTAAATTCCTAAAGAATGAGATCATTTACCGATATGGGTTACCGAAAAGGATCATCACCGACAATGCTTCCAATCTGAATAACAAATTGATGATTGAGGTGTGCAACCAACTCAAAATAACATACCATAACTCCACGACCTACTGTCATAAGATGAATAGGGCAGTAGAAGCGGCAAATAAGAACATAAAGAAAATTATTGCGAAGACGACGGACACGTATAAAGATTGGCATGAGAAGCTGTCATTTGCTCTGTTAGCCTACAAGATATCTGTTCACACATCGACAAGGGTAACACCCTATTCTCTAGTGTACGACACAGAGGCAGTACTACCCATTGAGGTTGAGATTCCGTCACTCTGGGTTCTAAATAAAGTAAAGTTAGAGGAATTAGAGTGTGTGCAAGCCAGGTTCGACCAGTTAAATCTCATCGAGGAGAAGAGGCTAAAAGCCATTTGCCATGGTCAGATGTACCAAAAGTGAATGATGCGGGCATATGACAAGAAAGTGCGCCCGAGAGAATTCTGACAGGGAGATTTGGTGCTTAAAAAGATCATCTCAATTTAGAAAGATTTTCGAGAAAAGTGGATGCCAAACTGGGAAGGGCCATATGTCATCAAGAAGGCCTTTTCGGGAGGAGCATTGATTTTAACTGAAATGGACGGAGAAGAATTGAAAAATCTCGTGAATTCTGATTCAGTTAATAAGTATTATTTGTAAAAAGCAAAAAAAGGGGAAGAGAATGAGAAAATGAATGAGACAAAAACCTAAAAATACGTCTCATAAAAAAGGAGAAGCTCGAGGCAAAAACCCAAAAAAAATATCTCGAAGCAAATGAAGGATCTGAGTTGAAAACCCGTTAAGGGCGGCTCAAATAAATCTTGAGGTTGGGCCTCCGACAAGTAGAGTCATCCCCACAGGTACCAGAAGAATGAGCTTCAGGCAAAGATTCTACTCCGATTGATAGGATCACGCATCATTCATACTATGGATACTTGGGGTTTTGCATTTCATGTTTTGCTTTCCCTCTTCCTCATGTTTGCCATGACTTTCTTAAAACTTTTCCAAATCCTTAATGGTAATAAAATCATGTTTTTGTGTCTTCCCTTTCTTGCATTCTCATTATTTTCATAAACATCACGCAAATAAGTTAACATAGACTTTTGATAAACAAAAGATTTCTTAGCATTATTATGATCTAACCCTGAGAATGCAGGAGATTAGAAATCGGGATTGACTTTGATCTCAAGTTTTCTACATAATGAATGTCGGGGCCCGATGAGGTGAAGACTTTGAGCATGAAACTAAGATAACCAATTTCATACGCCGTTCTTACTTAATATTCAAGACAACAGTGGAGGTCTTCCAGGTGAAAACCCGTAAGGGCGCCTAAAAAAACTCTCTAAAGCGAAAACTTGAAAGGGCGCTTTAGACTTTAAATCAGAAACTCAGAAAAAAAGGCTAGAATGGTCGAACCCGACAGTGAGATGGGGGTACCGTCACCAGAAGAAGAAAAAGAAGAGAAAGCAAGCAGAAAGTCGAGATTGACTGATTGCGGAAGTAGACGCATCGATATGTTGACACTCATACATCATATATAGTTAGGCATCCCTAGGATTAGGATGATGCTAACTCATTTGTCATAACACTTTGTCCATTTTAAACAGGCACTTGCAGATTACCAATGACTTTTGATATCCAACTTTGTATGGAAAAAGTGGATTCATTTAAAGAAAGATCTCGACAGCCTTGGTAGCATGAGTCTAAAAATATCAGCAGCCTTAGTATCGTGAGTCTAGAAAGATTGGCAGCCTTAGTAGCGTGAGTCCAGAAAGATCGGCAGCCATAGTAGCGTGAGTCTAGAAAGATCGGTAGCCATTTTGTCGTGAATCCCAAATACGAAGATAAAGGTTCTATATATGAAAGGCTTATATTTTTGAGCACTCACAGCGAGACGTTCTATATAGGAAGAACCCGTAACTCTGAGATTTCAGAAGCTAAAAGTTCTATATAGGAAGGACTTGTGGCTATAGGGTTTGAAGACTAACAGTTCTATATAGGAAGAACTCTCAGTCGAAAGAATCTATCTGCGACGCATAAGGTTTTATATAGTAGAAACCAGCATTGAAGGCGAAGAGTTCTACATAGGAAGGACTCCGAGCTTTACCGTCTCAGAGTAAAACGTTTTATATAGGAAGGACTCGTAACTCGAGGTTTCAAAGCGAAAGGTTCTATATAGGAAGAGCCTGTAGCTCCAAGATCGGAAGGTAAAGAAGTTCTATATAGGAAGAACTTACAAGCCTAGAGATCCGGCCGAGGAAAAGCGGAGAGTTCCAGAAGAACACGTTTTTTCCAAAGCTACAAATAGGGAAGTCGGATAAAAATGAGTGCTTATGATCTTTGCTTTGTTCTCGTTCCACAAGAACAAGCAAAGAGGGGCAACTGTAATCACCCATTTTTACCCAGTGTATAAATATTGTATTAATCTACATTAGTTTAATAATTATTATATTACTATTGCATGTATAAATATTATATTATTTGTGTGATGTGTGTGTAAAATATGTGTGTGACAAATGTGAGTGCATGCATATTATACGTATTATGTATATGTACGTGTTAATATTTATGTCATATGTGTGTTTATAATTTATGTGTGCATCGTGTGTGGGGGGTATTTATGTTAATTATGTGTATGGTTATATGCATGTTTATTATATTAATTAAAGACGTGTTACATATATTAGTGTTTGCATGTTATACGTATCGGTGTGCGTGTGCGAATGTATATATGTATTATCGTATTATTTATTATTATTATTGTTATTGTTTATTATTATTACTATTATTGTTACTAATATTGGGCTAAGTATAAAATAAAATCCAAAAACAAATAATATTATTATTATTATTAAGTATCCAGTCCTTAATTACGAAGCCCAAATTATATATTACAAAACCTAGAGTTAAATTTTACAAAGCCTATTTTGGGCCAAACTCGTAACTCGTCTGATTAAACTAAACCCTAACCCTTCTCTCTCTTGTGCGTAGCCGATCCTGGACCATTGGATTGGATCTAAATCCAACGGTCATGATCGAAGGAGAGTGCTCTTCCAGCTAGCCTCGTGGATGCACGCGCGAGCCATTCAGCTCCCCACTCGCGTGTGCATCACACGCACATGGCTCCTCCTATGCCACGTGCCATGTGTCGCAATCTGGTGCAATCCCACCCATCAAAGATTTCATCCGAGCAGTCCATACATCAAGGCATCTCAGTCGTTGGATCAAATCTTATCCAACGGCCAAGATTAAGATTGGCACCACTCCACCTCCACCATGCTTCCATCGTACCACCAGCTCAACCACCGCGCTCAGAGAACGTGCAAAACACCAAAAATAATGGATTATCAGTACCCAAATCAAATCAAATGTATTTTCATGTCTTATTTTCTACCAAAACACAAATCAGGGCAGCATATATGTATGAAACAAAAAACTGTAAAGACCCATTCACCAGTTTTGGGAAAAAACAACACAAGTTTCTATTGGTAATTTCCTTTCTCTTTTTTTTCTCAAGCATGCATATAAACGAAAGTAACGAAACTTAAAAATGGGAAATAGGGAAAAGATTTTACCTGAGTCAAAAATACCCTTCTGGCCAGCAATAAACCCTAAAAGAGGTGAGCCATTTGAAGGGTTTGTTTTTTGTTTTGAAACGGTAGAGTCCAGGCTTTGGGGTTTACAGTAGAGGGGTCTTAAGGGGCTTGCTTCGTGCCGAGTAAGTGAAGGTTCGGGATGGCACGAGGTGGCCGTGGAGGCTGAGCCTCGCCGTAGACCTTTTGAACGCGGCTGCCAGGTTTTTTTGGGTTCTAGGGGTGGTTGTTTTCTGAAAAATCTAAGGGAGGAGAGAGCTCTCTCTTTAGGTTTAAAAAATGGAAAAAATGAAATGGGGGGCTGATTTTTTGGTTTTATAGATTGAAAATAAATTGTTTTTGGTAAAATAATCTCATAAATCCTCCCTTGCTCCCTGACTTTTCACTTCGAGCGTGTTGCATGGGTAATTCGCATTATCAGTCCCTCTTCGTTTCCAAAAAAATTCAATTTCATCCCCCAATTTAATAAAATCAGAGTTTTAATGGCGGATTTACCTTCCCAACCATCCCGCGTTTTTGAAATTTACACTTTTAGCTTGCCCCTTGGTCATATTGCATATTCCACCCTTGCAAGTTTGTTTCATTTTTTAATTAAATCCCCGAATGTATTTCTTGTGTATTTAGTTCTGGCTTTCTGGTTTTCTTTTGACTCCATTTCAGTCCCCTTTCATGTTGGAATGTTCATGTCATGTGTCATTTTATTTATGTTTTTAGCATATTTATATTGATCATAATATTCATATATGTTTTTCTATACTATGTTTATTCATGTTTTTTGGGTATGTTGTGTCATGTTTTTTTTAAAATTCATTTGTTTGTACTATATACATGTCTATTTTATACTTTATGTTTAGTTTAATTTGTATATCATGACCGTATATCAGCATCTTTTTTTGTTTTGTATATTACATTACATGTTAATCTATTGCATATTTAGTCATGTTAATATCATGTTTGTCATGTCCATTTCGTGTTATAAATTGCATATCGGCGTTGTGGTTTTGTACATTAATTTTAATATCATGTGTTATATCACGTTTCCATGTTTTAATTCATTTGTTCATGTTGTATACATGTTTGTCTCGCATGTTACATTTTAGTTTAGTATGTATGTTATATTTGTATGTTTACAAGAGTTTTTGATCCTTTTTGCATTTTAGGTTATATGATAGTGTGATATTGTTTGTCAATTATAATGTCCTTTTTAATTTATGTATAGTTTGTGTCATATGCTAAGTGTCAAGTATTAGTTTTTTCGTGCTAGTATGTTGCTTTGGTTTATTAGTTTAACATCATATTTTATTTATGTCATGCATGTTTTGCATTTTTTATGTGTTCTAGGATGTTATAATTAGTTAATTAATTTTGGAAGCATGTTTTTTTTGTTTTTTTGGTGTTTATGTTTTTATGATGTGTTATGTTCGCGTTTTTGTCATATTTACTTAATTTTGTGATATTCATGTTCTTTTTTATTCATTATGTTTTATTATGTCATTGTAAATGTATGTTTTTCTATTGTTTTCTAAGTTCGCATAACAGATATATATATTTTGTCAATGCGGTGCCCTTTTATTCAAGCGTAAACGTGGCCAGTATCAAGCACAGTAATAGTGGTTTATCAGTTTACTCTCGAATAACGGGGCCCTTAAAATCTACTCGCACTTATAACCAAATTTTAATTTAATCGTCACTTTTAATCCAGAAAGTTTAATATTAATAAAGCGATAATTATTAAAGTACCAATTTTGGACGGTGTGGGGGTGCTAATCCTTCCCCATCCGTAACCGACTCCCGAACCCCAACAATTTTAAATCTCTAGTTTTTATGGTTCCCGAACTACCTTAGTGGCCGGTGGCGACTCCATTTTAAATAAAATACAATTTTTCTAAAACCCCATGCAATAAATATTTTCAAATACCCTAATGACCCCAAACACCTCAAACCTCATTTTTAGCGCGAAAAGGGATATCGCTACACACTGTAGCATCTGTTCATATATATTCTTAACCCTTTGACAAGGCACACATACCCTGCAGACAAAGTGATTAAACTCGGGTCTCCTATGATGAATATCATCCGTTTTTTACTGAGACCACTTGTTGGGTTTAATTATTAAATAATTATAATTATATATAAAAATACGGCGATTGTTTGTAATATTTTATGGTATTTTTCATATTCATTTAATGATTTATGTTCAAGGTTTATAACTGTTTATCTCAACAATGTCCTTTCCATGTTTAAAACATGAATTCTCTTCTCAAAAAATATAATGTATCTTATCACAACACTCAACCCTTATTGATAAAGTCGTGTAATATTTTCAGGAAAATTATTTAAGACATATTGTTAGGATTTATGTTTTGATATAACAATTGAAAAATAGCTTTGGACTAATTTGAAAAAGTTTCAAAATTTGTTTTAAGTTCAAACAACTTGAAAATAAGTTTGAGAAGTTTTTGAGAGGTTTTGGAAATGTTTTAAATGTTTTAAAGTAGCTAAACTAACATTTTTAACACAGGCATACCGATACGGTATACCCTGTATCGATACGATCCAAAGATTTCAGTTGCAGTATTTTTCCAGCAACCAAAAACCTTACTGATACGCCCCTAGGCGTACCGATACGGAGTGGATTGTTTCGATACGCCACGTGGCGTACCGATCTAGTTTTTAACCACCCCAATGTCTATTTGAATTGCATGTCGTATCGATATGAATCCCGGCTTTCCGATACGGCGTACTGAAATGGACCAAGGCGTACTGATACGCATAGCCAGATTGAGCATAACGGCTAGTTCCCGTACCAATATGTCTACCCGCGTACCGATACGAAAAGTAGCAGAACTGCATTTATTGTAGGAAAAATAAGCCCCAACGGCTCCAATTCAATCCCAACGGTCTGTAACGGCTAGAAACTCAATTGGGAGTATTTAAGGACCCTTCAAGTTTTAGTAACAACTGATGCTTCCATTGTCAACAACATTATGATGCCAAAATTGTCTTAGGGCTTTTAATTCCTATTCTTTGTATAGACAACACTCGTGAGCCTTAATTATTATATTTGCTCAAGTGTTTAGGTTTGGGTGAGTGCTTAAAAGAGTGCAAACATTTACCTTGTAGAGAGGATTCCTTGTTTGCTTTATTTCTTTTGTTTGAGAGGATTCCTAAAGCTCGGGTTGTAAGCTTTGGATGCTAGACTTGGTAATTGAGTCTAGGTTGTAAAGGTTGCCTCCTAAGCCTTGTTAAAAGGGGAAGAAATCTTAGTAGATTTGGGAAATCCTTAGTCGGAAGCTAAGGTAGTGGATGTAGAGCTTGTTAGAAGCTTGAACCACTATAAATCCTTGTGTTCATTGTCTAGTTTTTTGCTTCCACCACCAATACCCAAAAATTGACTTCTCCACCACTTGGCAAGCATTCCAGTTGAAGGAATTTGAGCTCACTCAAACTCTTCAATTGGTATCAGAGCGAGGCTCAATCGAGAGTGATTAATATTCTATTGAGTCAATCCGGCAAGCTTAACCAACAAACAAGTCAACCGACTTCCATGGTGTTATCCATCGACAAACCGTCATTCTTCAACGGTAATCACTATGCTTGTTGAAAGCATAGAATGATGTTCTTCATGAAGAGCAAATACTACCGTCTTTAGGATATAGTTAAAGATGGACCGTTCGTGCTAAATTAGAGCAAGGCAGAGTGGAACGTAGAAGATCGCAAGAAGATAGAGCTAAATTTGAAGGCTTTGCACATTCTATTTTGTGCATGAGCTCGGATGAGTATGCGAATGTATCTTCTTGTGAGAGTGCCAAGGAGTTATGGGACAAACTTGAAGCAATCAATGAAGGGACAAATGAGGTGAAGGAGACAAAGATTGGTATACTCAACCTCGAATACAAAAACTTTAAGATGGACCCATATGAAGACATCAAGAGCATGTTCAACCGGTTCTCTATAATTGTTAATCAACTCAAAAGTCTTGGAGAAGAGATTTTGGAAGAAAAGCTCGTTCAGAAGTTGATTTATTCACTTCCCGAATCATGAGAGAGCAAGAAGACGGCTATTATTGAAGTCAAAGACTTCAAGAATCTCAAGCTTGAATAGCTCGTATGATCTCTTCTCATCCATGAAATGATGTCTCTACCCTTAAGAAAGGAGAATGAGAAGATAATCCAAGAGCAAGGAATCGATGTCAACATCATTGCTCTACAACCCTCCATAAGTCAACAAGAAAAATTAAGTGAGGAGGAAAGTGAAGATGAAGAAATGGTCTATCTCTTCAAGGAATTTGCCCGATTCATGAAGAGCAACAAAGAAGGATCCAAGCTTAATCGAAGAAAAAGAACATGGTGGATCCCCCCAAGTGCTCAAATTGCAAGAAGACGAGGCACACCATATTCGATTACCCTCGCCTCAACACGAATGGATCACCATCAAAGAAAGTATATGTGGCAACATGGAGTGATGAAGACTCCACCGATGAAAATGAAGAAGCCCACTTATGCTTAATGGCCCTCAATGAGGGGGAGGTAACTTCTAACTCATCTTGTTCAAATTCAAATTCATATACATTTGATGAGTTGCAATAAGCCTATGATCAATTGGTTTTTGAGTTCAAGGCTTCATTTTTGAAAAATAAAAAGATGATTTCAAAATTGAAAATCGAAAATGATTGGCTTTTAAAAACCAATTTGGAATTTGAAGCAAAATTAAAGGATTTTGAACTTAAAGTTTTGGATTTACAAAATTTGCTTCAAAAGAAAGAAAAAGATCATCAAATTGAAGTAGATGATCTTAAAAAGAAAATAATTTGATTTCCAAAGAACTTGAAAAGAAAAATAATTTGGAAAAATGAAATTTTTATCGAAGACAATCTAGTACCCCTAGATTTTTTAATGGAAAAGTTTTTAGAAGTATTTGGGTCTCAAAAGGACTAAGTACTTCACATAAGAAGGATGAAATTGAAAAATGGATTTCTAAGGGGACTAAACTATGTGATACTAATGTCTATGGGTCCAAAGCAAATTGGATACCAAAAATCAAATGATTGTCTTTTGTAGGTGTGATAGAGCTTTGATCAACAAGTGATAAGATTGAGGGGGAGCTTTATACACACAAGGAAGAATACTTGAAGAATGAAGGCTTCACATCCTCCCTTTGTTTCAAGTATTGTAAAATTAGTTGAATTTTGTTCTTTTTAATTTGATTTATTTATTTTAATTCAACTAGTTAATCATACATGTTGGACTAACATTTGAATGATGCTTGAGTTAACAAAACTTATTTTTGTCAAAAAATTTAACTCTCCATTGTTATTGATTTTCAAAGTTTGAACCATTTTTGATATAACAAAAAGAGGGAGAATGTTTTGAAATTTTGAATTTTCAAATGAATAAGGGGGAGCTTATAAGATTTTCATCATTTAATCTCTTATTCAAATTTTATTTTTACTAAGGGGGAATCTCAAAAACAATTTTTCAATATGGTTTTATTATATCAAAAAGGGGGAGATTGTTAGGATTTATGTTTTGATATAATAATTAAAAAATAGTTTTGGACTAATTTGAAAAGGTTTCAAAAATGTTTTTAAGTTCAAACAACTTGAAAATAAGTTTGAGAAGTTTTTGAGAGGTTTTGGAAATATTTAAATGTTTTAAAGTAGCCAAACTAACGTTTTCAACACATGCGTACCGATACGGTATACCCCGTATCGATACGGTCCAAGGGTTTCAGCTACAGTATTTTTCCAATAACCAAAAACTGTACCGATACGCCCCTAGGCGTACCGATACGGAGTGGATCATTTTGATACGCCACATGGCGTACCGATCTAGTTTTCAATCATCCCAACGGCTATTTGAATTACAGGTCGTATCGATACGGACCCTGGCGTTTCGATAAGGCGTACCAAAATGGACCAAGGCATACCGATACGCATAGCCAGGATGAGCATAACGACTAGTTCCTGTACCGATATGCCTACCCGCGTATCGATACGGAAAGCAGCAAAACTGCATTTATTACGGGGAAAAATAAGCCCCAACGGCTCCAATTCAATCCCAACGATCTCCAACGGCTAGAAACTCAATTGGGAGTATTTAAGGACCCTTCAAGCTTCAGCAACAACTGATGCTTCCATTGTCAACAACATTATGATGCCAAAATTGTCTTAGGGCTTTTAATTCTTATTCTTTGTATAGACAACACTTGTGATCCTTAATTGTTATATTTGCTCAAGTGTTTAGGTTTGGGTGAGTGCTTAAAAGAGTGCAAACATTTACCTTGTAGAGATGATTCCTTGTTTGCTTTATTTCTTTTGTTTGAGAGGATTCCCAAAGCTCGAGTTGTAAGCTTTGGATGCTAGACTTGGTGATTGAGTCTAGGTTGTAAAGGTTGCCTCCTAAGCCTTGTTAAAAGGAGAAGAAAT
Source organism: Hibiscus mutabilis (assembly GCA_019671005.1). Taxonomy (NCBI): domain Eukaryota; kingdom Viridiplantae; phylum Streptophyta; class Magnoliopsida; order Malvales; family Malvaceae; genus Hibiscus; species Hibiscus mutabilis. Next base: position 138,534 of record JAGYYJ010002706.1, read on the forward strand.
CTTAGTGGATTTGAGAAATCCTTAGTGGGAAGCTAAGGTAGTGGACGTAGAGCTTGTTAGAAGTTTGAACCATTGTAAATCCTTATGTTCATTGTCTATCTTTTTGCTTCCACCACCAACACCCAAAAATTGACTTCTCCACCACTTGGCAAACATTTTGGTTGAAGGAATTCGAGCTCAATCAAACTCTTCACATATGTTGTGTAATCGATTACACAAGCATTTTTGTTTTAGGGGTTAAGAATTTAGTCTAGGGTTGAGCATGCCAAGCCAATTTGAAAATTGATCCGAACTGAATTGTTTGGACGGTTTATGGTTCACAAGTTAAAAAAACGTGGCTAGTCGAACCAAATTTAAGTTTTTGTTAATTTATAATTAATTTTAAATATTTATATATATTATACTTAAAATAGTAAAAGAACTTAAAAATATTATATATGAAATATTAATTATTTTTGTTTACTTGAAAATTAATTTTAAAGACATGTTTATGAAAAATACTTCAAAGCTTTACAAATAATGTTTAAAATTAATAAATAAAGTTATTTATTTTAAAATAAAATACAAAATCTCAAAATCTAAGGTAAATGTGAAAAAATTGATAATAATTGAACCAAAACTCGGGGAATTGTTAATTTTTTACTGAACGAACTGTATACACTTTTAGTTTAATTTGTATAGTTTAAAATTTAAAGCTTATGATTATATATATATATATAATTTTAAAAAATAAATATGTAGATTTATTTATTTTTCATACAATATATATATATATATCAAAGAATAACTCATATTATTTGTTCAAAAAAACTCATATATTTTTTTGTTATAACTCTTCGAATAAAGAATAATGATGATGTGTTTTGGGTGTTATTTTCTCCCAATCATATATATAAACAAACAAACAAGGTGTTAACCGGTCAATTTCTAATGTCACAATCATGTTAAATTGCATGCCATCCAAAGTATGTGTATGTATGTGATTTGCTATAGGTTTTTGGTAATATTATATTTTTGATACTATATTCTAGAGTTAATTAATGAAATGGTCCCCAACAATTTCATCACAAAATACAAGCATTGTTCTTATTCACTTGCATACAAAAAGTCAATTCAAACACAACAAACCAATTTATATATGATTCCAAATACAGGTATTCATAGCAATTCTGTTTGTTTCCCCTCCACCCTTGTTTAATTTCGGTTGGACACCCTGTAAATTTGTTTGTTATGAAATTTTGGTTAAAATTATTTTCACCATCAAACATGTTTAAATATCGGATTATTCATTTAAACTCTTGAATTTTGAAAGGGCCCGAGTAAAAATATCAATCAAAGAGTATGAGTTCGAGTAAAAACAATTAGGCTTATTTAAAATATGAGTTAAGTTTAAACTCTAGCATTCAATATATAACTCGAACTTAATTCAATATGATTCATGAATACTTTTAAAATTGAGCACTACGTGCAGGGGCTGTACTCAAGAGGGATTGGTGGGGTTACAATCCTCGCAACAATTTTAAAATTTGTAAAAGTTAAATTAAGATAATGGTAAAACTATATTTTAATCATTTAAAATTTTAGATATTTTTAAATGAGTCCTTTAATAAATTTGGAATTTAAGCGCGGGGATTCCAAGATTTGTCCCTCTTTATCTTAATATAAATCTTGAATTCAAAAGGAATAATTATGATTAGCATCATAAATCATAATGGTGTTATTGATCGAGTCAAAAACAAGAAACAAAAAGGCCACTCCATGCCCCTTTACTCATCATTTATCTTCCATTACTACTATTATTAGTTTATTTTCTTGTAGTTGCAAATATATATATATATATATATATATCCTATGATGCAGCTGATGTTTTATACCGATTATCGAATGTTCGACTGATTTTGAACGAAGTCAAAATTTTTGCTAGACGAGAGACTTGAGTTTAATAAGGTCCAAAATCACTTATTCGATAGATAATATTTTACAAACTTTTTTCGAAAGAATCAAAATATATTCGAATAACCGATAATTTAAAAGAAGGAAGACAAGGGTGGGCATAGCTTTTCACTGCTCTCTAGAAGGGGGCCTAGTGAAAAAGTGAAGCAACTAACCAACCCACTTACCAACTACAATGGCAATGGCAATGGCAATGGGGTAGAAGAAGAAGAAGAGAGAGAGAGAGAGTTCCACTTCAGACAGACTTTTTACACTTTATTCTCCCATTATCAGATGAAAAGAAAATGATAAAGTTGCAGGTTTTGATGATGTTTCAACGTGGACCAAAACTGCAGAGATCAATCACAATCTGCTGATTGATATTATTATTAGTATTATTTTGTTACTTAAATATATATGTTATATATAATTTTTAATACGATATTTCTAATACTAATTTCTATTGAGTATATTTTTAATTTATTATTTACTTCTAAAATAGACTTTTGAAATTGGGGTCTAATTTCTACTACTAATTCTTCCATCAAACATACATAACTATTAACTTCCTTTTAATTATGTTTTTGTTAACAGGTGTTCACAATTATTAAAATTAGGTCGTGACTTGGTTGTTGTAATGCTAACTTGTCAATAAGTTATCATTGTTATATGCATTTTATGTTCGTATTGATGATATTTATTGTTTATCGTCAACAATGATATTTGTTTGTATCTATCATTTATCCGAATTGTTTAGTTCAAATTTTAACTTTTTCGTGTTTAGTTCTATTTTATTTTTAAGTGGCTAGTTTGTACACTATGATTATTTTACGAGAAATATTTGTAAAAAAAGTTAACCCGTTATTATTTAACAAAAAAAACTTGAATAAATTAAAAAATATTTTCAATTAATTAAATTTAAAGAAATAGGTCAACACCAAATTAATTTGAATAATTTTTTCTTTTATTACAAATCAAGCTCAAACTTAAAAATAGAGATTTATTCGTTTAGAATTTAACAAGTAATTTCAGTGAAAAAAGTATGATCTTTATTTTAGAAATTCATATTCGAGTACCTATGTATAAGGTGTGTCTGCATTGTCAAAGTGTTAAGAAAAAGTATGAACATATGAAATCACAATAGCATATTAAAAAAAGCACTCACCGAAGTTTAGACATTAAACATTTTTGTCACAGGAATTTAGACATTAAATTTTTTTGCCACTCCATCGTTCATCGTTGTCGGACGCATACCATAGATAGTGGTCGTTCGGTACTAAATTTCACCAGTCGTTTCTTCTTGCCCCTTGAGTCTAACTCTAACCTTTATTTTGTCAGAAAGTACGCCAAAGTTCACGAATTGCGAAAAAAAATTCGGTTTTTCTCTTGTCGATATTCCTCCTGCGCCCCGAATGAAGCATGTTTCTTAATATATTGCTTCCTCGTGTCAATAAAGCTTTCTACCGTTCGGATCTTAGAGAAGTTTTCTATTCGTCAGTAAATGGACGCCGTCAAAATGTTAACGAAAGAGTGACAAAATACGTTCAATGTCTAAACTCTAGTGAATAAATTGAACATTTTAAAATTCTAGTGACCAAAATAAATTTAAAAATAAAATTTAGTCACGATTTATGTAATTTACCCTTAAAAAACATGATCGATTCGAGCTAGATTTATTAGTGATTGAGGTCAATCTTTGACTTGAGTATACCCTATTCCTAACCATATAGTATTCCCACTCTTGTCTTTGGCCAACAACAATCCAACATTGTTATGCTGAGCAAGCTGCCTACGCTCCTTTTTTCTTCTTTTACTTTCGCTTTTTCTCCATCTTATATCCCTCTCAGCGCCTCTAAAGCTGCCTTCTCTCAACCTTTTTCAGGTCTATAATGCCTACCCTTTGCAGTTTTTCTTCATAAAATATTAAGGGTCGGTGCCAGATTCAAGCATTTTTTCTATCTTTTTCGTTGTCAAAAGATGCCATCTCCACCAGAACCCCCCTGTTTTCTCCCTCATTATCACTCTCATTACCTATATCTCTGATTTTGCGGAGTTTTTACTCTTTTTGTTTTCTTAAAGCTCTCCCCTTTGTTTCTTAGAGTTTTCAAGAGAGTGATTTGGGTGTTTGTTTATGGAAAGCTCCGTTCTTTGGTTGCCATTCGTGGAAAACAAGTGAGACTTTGATTGTTTCAAGGTGGGATTTTTTTTCCTCTACTGAAAATGACTAAAAAATGAAGCATTTATGAGTGCTGGAATCATGCAAAACGCATTCGAGGAATGTCATGGACTTTTGATTGATTCCCGAGTTGACGAATTTTGCATGTTTCTTTGTTGATTGAAGGTGTCATCAATTTGTAATATTGAATCCAAATTAATCTTTGCTTATTACAAGTGAAGATCCAAGAAAAACAAAAATTCTCTTGAGTTGAAGAATTTCGAGGTGCTGGTTAAGGGCTGCAAAAGGGACATGTTTTGATACCTTGGCAATGGTGTCCAAAGAAACATTCGGCTTTGGTCCTTGTTGTTAACGCTGCTTGAGATTAAAAAAAAAAACAGGACATGTTGAGATTGGAATGTTTGTTGTTTTATGACCTTTTGATGTCCAACAAAAAACCAGCTACATTGTGACTGATGCTCTCTTCTTGTTCTCGGTGGTATCGAATTTCGTGGCACTTTTTTCTTTCAGGTAGCTTGCATTTCTTCATCAGCTTTCTAATTTTGCAAATCTTTTTCTTGTAATTTAAGAAATTAGAGT